>JAAGKR010001763.1:82788-113803 GCA_011419295.1 Clarias macrocephalus
TTTACACAATTAAACCCGCGTTCTAACAACACACACTCAATCAGGAAAATGGCACAAAATGGTGAGTACTCACGAAATTGGAGAGATAGCGTCGGAGACGGCATTGGAAAACTCAATGACTGAGTGATGTGCGGCGCCATCTTGTTTCTTTTTATACTTCTGGAATTGCGACCGTACTACTTCCGGGTCCTAGTGCCGGTCGCGTTGAGTGCGCATGACAGTACCCCCCCGTCCAGGACCGGCTCCTGATGGTCCTGGGGTGGAGGATACCCGACGACGGTAGTCCCGTATAAGCTCGGGGTCGAGAATGAACCGGGCCGGGATCCAAGACCGTTCCTCGGGGCCATAGCCCTCCCAGTCGACCAGGTACTGCATACCTCTGCCCCGAGGCCGCGAGTCGAGGATCCGCCGTACAGTATAGGCGGGACCGCCCTCGATGATGAGGGGAGGAGGAGTTGGGTGGGTGGGTGGAACCATAGGTAAAGTGATAAAGGGTTTGAGCTGAGAGGTGTGGAATACCGGGTGGGTTCGTAGCGCCGCAGGCAGCTGGAGCCGGTAGGTGACAGGGTTGCTCCGGAGGGTGACACGGTAAGGACCGATGAACCTGGTTGAAAGTTTACGGGATTCTGTGTGAAGATGCAGATTCTTTGTTGATAGCCAGACCTTGTCACCTACATTGTACAACCGTCCCGGAGGGTGTCGACGGCGATGTTGAGTGGTGTAACGATTGTTGGCCCGATGGATGGCTGCTCTTGCTTGGTCCCACAGCCGCCGACACCTACGGACCAACCGTTGGGCCGACGGCACATCAACCTCCGGTTCTTGGTGGTTGAACATCGAAGGTTGGAAACCGTGGCATACTTCAAATGGACTCAACTCGGTGGCGGACGAAACATGGAGATTGTGGGAGAGTTCAGCCCAGATGAGGTAGCGGGCCCAGGAGCGCTGAGAATCGGCGGCGAAGCATCGCAGATAGCGCTCCAGTTGTTGGTTGGCCCGTTCCGTCTGACCATTAGTCTGAAGGTGGTACCCGGATGAGAGACTACAGGTAGAGTTGATCAGACGGCAGAAGGCCTTCCAGAATCAAGCAGTAAACTGGGGCCCTCTGTCCGAGACGATGTCCTTTGGGAACCCATGCAAGCGGACTACATGCTCTAACATCAGCTCGGCTGTGGTTTTAGCTGACGGGAGTCCGGCGAGGGCCACCAAGTGCACGGCTTTGGAGAATCGGTCGACGATGGTCATGATGGTATCCTTCTCTTCGGAGACCGGCAGGCCCGTGATGAAGTCAACGGCAATGTGTGTCCAGGGCCGACGGGTAACCGGGAGTGGTTGAAGTTCCCCTGGTGTTGGCTGGTTGGTGTCTTTAGGCCTGGCACACACTGGGCATGCCTGGACGAATTCCTCTGTGTCCTTTGCCATGGACAGCCACCAGAAGGCATGCCGGACGAATTGGAGGGTGCGTTTTGTGCCGGGGTGTCCGGAGAGGGGGGATGAGTGGCCCCATTGAAGAACCTCCGTTCTGACGTCACGAGGCACATAGAGTCGTCCAGGCGGCACTCCTGCCGGTTCCATTTCCGCAGCCTGTGCCTGGGGAACCCTTGTCTCCAAATCCCAGCGGAGAGGTGCAATTATCTTGGATGGTGGGAGGCCAGGCGCGGGGTCTGCCTGGGGAATGTCCTCTTCGTATTGTCGAGAGAGGGCGTCAGCTTTGGTGTTCTTGGACCTCGGGCGGTACGACAGATGGAAATTGTAGTGCTCGAAGAAAAGAGCCCACCGCGCCTGTCTTGGGTTGAGCTGTCTTAGATTCCGGATGGTGATTAGGTTTTGATGGTCGGTCCAGATGATGAACGGCTCTCTGGTGCCCTGGAGCTAGTGTCGCCATTCCTCCAGGGCCCACTTTATGGCCAGCAGCTCGTGGTCCCCTACCCCGTATCGCTGCTGAGTGGGGTTAAATTTCCTGGAGAAGAAACTACAAGGATGTAGCTTCTGGTCTGGACCTCATTGGGAGAGAACGGCTCCGGCGCCCACATCCGAAGCGTCCACCTCCACAACAAATGGCTTACTTGCATCTGGATGGAAGAGGATTGGTGCGGTGGTGAAGCGATGACACAGTTCCTGAAAGGCGGAGATGGCGGTAGAGTTGAGGATGAAGGGGTGAGATGATGGCCGTGTCAGGGCAGTTAAAGGTGCTGCAACTGTACTGTAGCCCCGGATAAAGCAACGGTAGAAGTTCGCAAACCCGAGAAACCGTTGAAGTTGCTTGAGGGTCTTGGGTAGGGGCCAATGACGCACAACTTCCAGTTTCTGCGGGTCCATGGCCACACCCTGGGGCGAGATGACGAAACCCAGAAACGTGGTGGAGCGCTTGTGAAAGGCGCACTTCTCCAACTTACAATACAGTTGATGGGCGAGCAATCTCTTGAGGACTGCCCTGACGTGTTGCACATGTTCATCAACGGTCCGGGAGTATATGAAGATGTCGTCTAAGTAGACAAAAACCCACCGGCCTAACATATCTCGGAGGACGTCGTTAATAAACTGCTGAAAGGCGGCGGGGGCATTACAGAGTCCGAAAGGTATTACCAGGCTTTCATAGTGTCCTGTTGGGAAGATGAAAGCCGTCTTCCACTCATCGCCCTCTCTGATGCACACCAAGTTGTAGGCGCTCCGTAGGTCCAACTTTGTGAAAATGGTGGCGCCAGAGAGGGCATCCAGGGCAGAGTTCGTAAGAGGCAATGGGTGACAAATTTTGATGGTGATATTGTTGAGCCCCCGATAGTCGACACATGGGCGTAGGCCGTTACCTTTTTTCTTAACAAAGAAAAACCTCGCGGCGGCAGGTGAGGAGGAGGGCCGGATGGTGCCGTTGCGGAGGGCGTCGGTGACATACTTCTCCATGGCCTGCGTCTCGGTGGCAGAGAGCGAGTAGAGGTGGCCGCGGGGAGGAACAGAACCCGGCTGAAGGTCAGTCGCCAGGTCGTAGGGGCGAAGAGGAGGAAGGTGAGTGGCCCGTCTCTTGCAAAACACTTCAGCCAGGTCTCGGTAGGCGACGGGGATGGCGTTGATGTTGACTTCGGGGGCCTCGGACTCCCTAGAGCATGTCCCAGCCGAGGCCCGTAGGCAAAGTTCGGTGCAGGTCGGGCCCCATTAAAGGATGGGAGATGAGGGGGGGGTGAAATGCGGGTGAGGTGAAACTGGATCTGCTCTTGGTGCTGGTCGATGATTAACGTGATTGGTTGGGTCTGGGTGATGATAGGGCTGGATGAAAAGGGCCGACCATCGACAGATGTAATCCAAGCGGGCTGGGATAACGCCTTGAGTTCCACTCCCAGTTCTTTGGCATAAGAAGAGTCAATGAAGTTACCAGCGGCACCGGAGTCGATGAATGCCGTACTTCTGACCCGTTTGTGGCCAAACTGGAGGTGTACTTGCACCGTGAGACGGGAAATGTTATTAGTGGTGGCAGAGAGGTGGAGGGAACCCGGCGAGTCGCCCTCCTTACTCACCGGGCCTGAGCGTCTTCGCGGGCGAAGAGGGCAGATAGCTCTGTGATGCAACGCTGACCCACAATAGGCACAAAGCCCTCCTCTGAAACGTCGTTCCCTCTCTGCAGCGGGCAAGGAGGCGCGTCCTAATTGCATGGGTTCCCCGGCTCTGGTGTCAACCACGGTGGGAGGTGGAGATCCGACAGGTCTGGTGATGATGGCAGTGGAAAAGGGGCGTGCTTCAGGGACTGGATTGTAGGCGAGGAAAGTGGAGGCTCGTGGCATGGTCGGAGATGGTGATGAAGTGGCAGGCGGCCGGGTCCGGGGAGCTGGCCTCGGACGAGAGAGCAGTCGTTGGTCTATTCGGAGGGCGAGTTGCATCAGCCCCTCCAAAGTAGTGGGAAGCTCTCGGCCTGCGAGTGCGTCCTTTATATGGGAAGCCAGTCCCTCGTAGTAGGCCGTCCGAAGGGCGTTGTCTCCCCAGGTGGTTTGGATGGCGAGGATCCTGAAATCTGCCGTGTAGCGGCTCACAGACAATTCTCCCTGCCGCAGATGGTATAACTTTGAGTCGGTCTCCACCTTGGCAGCAGGATGTTCAAAAGTGAGTTTTAGTTGACGGGTGAACGCATTATATGAATGTGCTCTGTCCAAATTGGAGCGAAGAACCGCCGTGGCCCACTCAGCTGCCTGCCCTGACAGCAACGAGACGAGAAGGGCAATGCGCAACCGGTCTGTGGAGTATCTGGTGGAATTAAACTCAAACACAAGATTGAGTGTGGTTAAAAAAACATTCCACTTCCCATCTGTGCCGTCCCATTTGTCCAGTAAAGCTAAATACACATCGGAGGGGGGAGGGAGTGGCGGCGCAGCCGCCACTGCGACGGGCGACCACCTAGCCAGCCGAGAAGCCGCATCACGGAGCGGCGTGCTCTCCTGCCGCAGCTCCGCGACCTCATATCTAGTGAGTGAATAGTGAACTACATAGAATCTTTAACTCAACTAAATCATAATCTCTGTAGAGAAAAGTGTTAGTGCAAAGGAAGATAGTTAAAATCCGGCCTTAAAAATACGTTTTATCTGTAACTCCTTACCATTATATACTGTAGGCTAAGCTGGAAGGTTTCCAGATATCCAAATATACACACACAAGCACTGATGGCTGTGAATGTTCACACTAGGAATTGGCAGAAGGCAGTGTAGGCCAATCAGTATAAAATTTAACAATAGGAAATTGATTAAACTACCTTAAGCTTTGGTTTGTCTCTCTCTGTACATGCAGTTAACATACATAACGAGATTCTCCACATGGCATAACAGGAAACCAACATGCCGATACCTTAAGCTGAAAATGTCCTTTTGTGTTACCTTTAACATTCTAACTACTCTCAGATATCCACCATCATCTCCACTCACTCAGAAACAAACTAATCTGTAAAATCCCTGAATGACTGCATCTCTGTATGTGGAAACACTGTATGTGAAGCCTTGCAAACATAAACACTTACCCATGTGTGGTGCTGTGTCTGTGTGTCTTTTTATATCACAGCCTTCAGGGTTGGGGTCGTGACCTCTAACAGCATCTACACTCTCATAGATATCCACCACTATTTCCCTTCGTACAGCAGAACGCTGAACCATCTCTAAACTGATTAAACTGTCAATGATGAAGTCTCTGTGATTGCACAAGTAAACCGCTGCACTTTCTAGTGCACATTGAATTGAACGTGCTACTGCCAGTAAAGGAAGTCACACATCAGGGGAGGAGCATCAGTGGCTTCTTGTGGTCAAAGTGTGAAGACATTTGAGTTGCACTTTTCACTCAAACATGACATTCTCTTGTTAAGTTCCAGCAGTTATATACATATTAAAATAATGTTGTGTTGTGATGTCTGGTCAGTGTCAGGGGTAGCTCAGTGGATAACACGTTGGACTACAGTTTGGAAGGTCCCAGGTTTGAACCCCACAACACTTGTTGGGCCCTTGAGCAAGTCAATTAACCATCAACTGCTGAGATGATAATGAGATAAAATTGTGGCAGTATACACTTGAATAAATAAATATTTTATTTTATTATTTCATGTTTACTGATTTTACTTCTTTCACATCTATCATTACATCTAAAATCTAAAATGTTATTTTACTTAGTGAAATGGAGAGTTATGTGGAATTTATATGAAGTGAGAATAAAATTATCCAACTGGAGCTACAGAAAGATCATCTGTCTCTGCCTGTCTCACCATCGCCCCCTGCTCCTGATTCAGATTCAAGTGAATAAACTTTGGCTCACATCGACTGCCTTTGTCAATCATATACAGTGGAACCTTGGATTACAAGCATAATTCGTTCTGGAAGTGGGCTCGTATTCCAAAACACTCTTAAACCAAATCATCATTTCCCATAAGAAATAATAAAAACTCTAATTATTCGTTCCACAGCCCCCAAAAATAAATACATCAAAATAATTAATACAATCTATAAAATGAAAATAAAACAAATTAATCTGCACTTTACCTTTAAAAAAAGTACAAATAAATCCTGACAGATAAGTGCTTCCATTGGTGCGCACACGCGCTGTGTGTGTGTGGAATTAGCCCCTTCCCTCGCCTCATTTTACACAGTAACACTCCTCCTCCCTCTCTCCACCTCGCTTTTTCACAACAGTTTCACAAAAAACACATGCACACAACAGAAACACCATTTTAACAGGAAAAAAAAAGAAATCTCTCTGAAACTGACATGATCGTATATTAACAGACACACTTTTTAAGTTTCACAACAAGCGCATAAACACAGCGGAAACACCGGTTTAACGGAAAAAAAAGCGAGACTGGCACGAGCGCATACTAAAGGAATCACTTAAGTTTCACAACAAACACACACATACACACAAACACACACACACACACAAACACGGAAACAAAAGAACCTGGCCTGGCCTGAGCGCATACTAAGGGAATCACTGCTGTAAAGTAAAAAAAAAACAAAAAAACAAATGAACCAGCACCTTACCTTTGAAAAGAATCGCGACAGAGCAGAGTTTCTGTGTATTTGTGAAGCCGGGAGGGGTGAAAAGGCAAGAGAGCGTCTGTGCGTGTGTGTGTGTTTCAGTGTCAAATTGCGCATGCATGAGCAGAGTTTCTGTGTTTGAAGCCGTGGGAGGAAGGAGGGAGGGGGAAGGGGGGGGGAGGTGAGAGAGTGACGCTCGGTGTCAAAATAAGAGTCGCATGTGTGAAGCATGATACTCGGCGCTCGTAAACTAATACTTGCTCGGTTTCCGAATAAAAAATTATTTAAAATCTTTGCTCGGTTTACGGAACACTCGTAAACCACGTTACTCACAATCCGAGGTTCCACTGTATATTCTTTGTCTGGCTGTAAAGGGGAAATTATGTTCGTCTGCAGACAGTGTGTTAGTGAGTGACTTTGGTTTTGCTAACACAACACACAAACCATCATCATTGAATCTCATTTAGCAAATGTTACATTCAACAGAGTTTAAGTGTGGAAAAGAGAAGTTATCGTTTCAGTTTGAGATACTGCAGCAGTTTGCGGGGTGTTAAGCAGTGCATCAGTAACAGCAGTGCTGTGTGAGTGAGGCTTCAGGTGCAGTATAGACTCCAGCTCACCTACACCATGAACACGATCAGAGCCAAATACCAGTAGTGTTTTTTCTCAGAAGCCAAAGGGAAGCCGGGCCTCCGCAGGTTTTTCAGACTGTATTTGTTAAAATAATAATAATAATAATAATAATAATAATAATAATAAAAACACTTTTTTAACAGTTTTGTTTCAGTAATAAACTCCCTGTTGTTAAATGTCACGTTGTCTCTTTTTTGCCACTGTTTATTTTAGTGAGTGAAACAGCGCCCCCATAGTATATGTGGCGAGTGCGTGGTGAAACTCGGTATTGCACATTTACACACATGTCTGAAGGGAAGCCAGGTCAAGTTAGATTTCCTTTTTAAAAATAATAAAAATCGAAAGGTTAATCAATCAGATAATACTATCTTCATAGCGTCGACAAATTGTGATTTGTCAGAAAAAAACAAAAGGAGTCCAGGGTGAAGTTGGTCTCCCACTGTAAAAAAATAATGGACGAATAACCAAACAAAACTAAAATTAAATTTTCATTTGTCCCATAAACAACCATACACAGTATGATATTTAGTTAAATGCTTACTTGACTGTTTGTGATCTAAAACGAAATAACTAGCAAATGCCACTAGAAAAGAATATAAAATATAAAATCTTGTACCTAATGCAATCAATGGTGAAGAATTTGCCAGTTTAAGGTTACTGAAAGTTAACATAATAAACAAAAAAAAAAGAACAAAAAGGTCGGAGTAATCGTGACAGCAGCCGACCTCACCGTCGACATCTTTGAAAATTCCAGGTAAGGCTGCAGTCATACTGCTAACAAACTGTGAAGCCAGATTTCATTGAGACAGTGCAGTTTAAGGCGGGGGGGGGGGGGGGACAGTGCAGTTATAGGGGGGGGGGGGTAGAGATTAGTGACTCTTATGTTGTGTGTTGCTTGTCTGGATTAGCTGCACATGTTAATTTACTGGAGTGGTCATTTTTATGGCTGGGCTCAAAACACAGGTAATATTGTAACACAAGGCTGATGGAAAACTATAATCAAAGAATCAAAGCAATCTGAAATAATTAGGTATCAAGAGGAATCTTTTTTTCCCCTCTGTGTTCCCTCTAACAGTGTGAACATTCTCACAGATATCCACCAACATCTCCATCACTGTAATAAAACACTGCATTACTGCAAGTCTGCACTTTGTAACACTTTTGGCCAAGCAAACTTAAACATTCTGTACCTGTGTGTTGTGCTTCCCGGTGTGTCTCAGCGTCAGCATCTTCCTCCTCTGTGTCGGGGTCGTGACCTTCAGCATTGTCTGAAATCTTGTAGATAACCTTCACCATCTCATCCTGCTCAGAAGAACACCAAAACATCTTTAAGCTATGAAATATTGAAAGATGAGATTAGTGTGTCTCGGTGTGAACGTGACGACTGACAGTCTGAGCGTCTGCACTCTGTACAGGAAACTAAATGTGCTGCTGTTAGTAAATGAAGTTGGAGGAAGTTACACATCAGAGCAGAGACATGTGAGCTGCAAAACCCATGAATATTCCATATGTCCAGTAGGTACTGTATATAAATACCAAAATAATGTGATAATTGTATATAATAATGTATATGCTGCACCAGTGCATTCGATTTTTTCATATAATGCCACAAGTTCCACTGATCTAAGATCAGCATTAACCTCTGCTCTCTTTCACACTTCAGTATGTAAAAGAAAAAAGTTCACAGCAACAACCACGTGAACAAACATGATGCACACACACTCTAGCACACACGCACACACATAGACATGTAAAGGGGGCACAAACTGTATTTAATATTAACTTAATATAAATTTGCATTATGGGAGCATCTTCAGGACGGATCTGCGATGTGAGTTTAAAATGACTATATATCCTATACTATACATACTATACATACTATAGTATGTGGACACCTGAGCATCATGCCCACATGTACTTCTTCCCCAATATGTTGCCACAACGTTGGAAACACTATATAAAGTTCATTTGTATGTCATAATCTTGCAATTTCTCTTTACTAGAACTAAGAGATCAGAACCTGTTCCAGCATGACAGACTGAGGTCAAGGTTTTCTGAAATGAAAGTAATCAGCAACATGGATACGAATGAATACATTTAGTAAGAAATAAACCAACCACTAAAACACACCTGTATGTAAATAGTATTCCACTTATTCCGCTTGTTTTATTCCTTACTTAAATATGATAACACTACAAAAAAGATGCAATTTCAGACACTCATAAACCATGAGACAGTGCAGGCAGAAGAGAATGACGTAGCTGTGAAAAACAGAGTGAGAACGAGACAGAGTGAGAGAGAGAGAGAGAGACAGAGGGTGGAACTGAGAAGAAACTGGTGTGCTGCTCATGGGTGATGTGTGTGATGCTGGTGTGATGCTACCTAAATGATCGCACAAAGTGCGGACGTATCAGGACCATTAAATGATTATGCCTTCATGTGTGGCGAGTTCACACTGATTGCCTTGCGGCGGTGTTGACTGGCAACCGCATGTCTACATTGCTGCGCCACTGTCTGTTCAGAACTCCATGTAGTGTGTTAGCAGCTTGTGGATCAATACTCTTGCTCTTCAAAATGGGCAGATCCACAAGCATGGGTGAAAGTCCCAGTGCCTATGAAGATCAGGTGCCTATCATAAGCTAATAAAAAATCATATTGTTTCATATTTTTTGTACTTTCTGTCCATCAATTGATACTTATATCTGCTGCCGTTGATTGATTCAATTTACAAGTGACTCGCATGGGCTCCATGACACTGAGGTGATAGAGGTCTATCAGTAGCTTCGGCATGTGACATATTCAAATGTGAGTGAGAAGTGAAGCTTATGGCTAGTTAGAACAAGAATAAGTTGGAGAGTGGTGAAGAAATTATTTAAAAATATTCAAGTGTAGGTAAAGAAAATAAAGTTGCAGTTCTAAACAAGCAAATGAAAATTAAATCATGAATGCTGTAAATAAACAATGTATATATCATCATCATCATCATCATCATCATCATCATCGTTATCATCATCAAGATCATCATGATAATTAATGATAAAGAGGTTAAGTATTGTTTTTTTTTTTCTTCTCTAGCCTTATCGTTTTCACCTTTCAGTTCCTTTTCCATTACAATTTCCGACCTATTTAAACCAAAAATAAACCACTTCACAGTAATAACATTCACATACTTCTTTAGCTGTTTTTTTCATATTCAAACATCTGAATATTAAATTAGAATTCACAGAAGACACACATTCTAAGATACATTTAATGACAATTTTTTTTTTCTATTTAGAATTGTGAGCTCAGTCAATAGGGAATAAAATCACTGTCAAAAATAATCGTGCGTAAAACAAGGATTTGTGTGTAATTCTGTGTTTTTGTTCCAAAATCTACGGCCACAACTCTGAAATATACGACTCTGGCCGCTTACAGACACAAAACTCGTCTTTACAACTCCTCTGTTACACGGACGAATTGAGAAATTACGCCCATGAACGTAGTGTGTTAGACCGCTGTCAAAAATACGTCATCAAGGCCACATGCACAGGCATCGCTATCCGGGGGAAGAAGGATAGACCTATTTTTTTCTCATACTGATGTTAACGCTGACCAGTGGCGCTTTTGTCTCACATTAGAGATGCATAAAAATGTCTGAAAAAGTACATCTACAAATACCTCAAGATCTACTGCAGGAACATGTCGACTAATATATATGACAAATAAATTCATATGTAAATTAAATAAATTCGTTATACGGACCACCATTGTGATTAATTGGTGCACTGTACACATTACAACACAGCTTGAATGTCTTCACATTTTGACCACAAAAGCCTCTTCTGATGAGGAACTTCCTTTATTGAAAGCAGCACTTTAGTTTAAATTAGTGCACAATAGGATGAAGTGCAGCAGTTCGCTCGTGCTCACACAGAGACGCAGTAATTTAGGGTGTTAGTGAGTCTTCTATAGATTAGAGATGGTTCTGCATTGTGCTAAGCAAAGGGAAATGGTGGTGGATATCTATGAGAGTACAGATGCTGTTAGAGGTCACGACCTTGACCCTGTAGGTGGCTACAAAAAGAAACACCCAGATACAGCATACATAAGGTAAGTGTTTAGGTTTAAAAGATTAAACATGTTGGTATGTAAAATATTCCTAAAAATAGGAATAAAATAGATGTACTCTACTGCAATAAATTCTCTTTTTGTTAAAAATGATAAAAAAAAAAAGTATCATTTAGGAGCTAGTTTAAAGTCAAGTTATTTATATTGTTTTTGAATGATACTAATACCTGGCAGAAAGTCAGAAGGAGGGTGGATGAAACATTTTAGTAATTTAATGATGCCTACAGAGTTATTAAGTGTAAGTGAAGACACAAAGTCTAATGAAAAAACTAGTTGCTTCTCTAAATTGAGAATTACACAAATTGGGTAAAAGAACTCATCTTTTATAATCATTAAAGCTGTCAGTCATTTCTTAAACTCCTGTATTAGACAGAATCCTTCATTTTCACCGCCTGCTGAGAGGTTTTGTGCGTATGTATCATAACTTTGCTTGAACTGTTCTCTTGGCCGTTGCAAAAATGCGAACAGCACGAAAAAATTACGCAAACTTGTGTGAGCTTGTGAGCAGGGCATTATAATATTGAATTCTGATTGGCTAATGGCCGCTATTCAAAAGTGATCATAGATCATTAAAATATTTAATTTTCATGATAAATGCTATGTAATACCCAGCATTATTAATCTGAAGGGGTTTGTGGTTTTACAGAGGGGATGGTTTGGTCATCCCCACTCAAATCGAGCCCTGGTAATGAGGATTTTTCAGACACAACACACTGGCCTACACAGAGGAACATGTACATTCAATTTACTGCTTTTCATTTACATACAGCAATTCAGTTACAGATTATCTTCTCACAGATCCAAATAAATGTATTATTACAGTTAGAATCAGCCCAGTTCCAGAAAGGAAAATTGACAGCACAATCCTCATCTCCTGCAGCACCTGCTGGGTTCTGTATCTCCCCAAAACCCGACGGAGAGAATCAGAGGATCTGTTGTGTTTCTCAGACTAATGAGGAGTCAGTAACTGTAACATAAGCCAAATATTAGTTCAGTGATTTCTTACCCAGTGATCAGTGGTGTATCGTCCACCCACTTCCACTCGCCCTCTATGTCTCTGTCACTCAGACCAATCCAAGCTCTTCTGTCCCACAGCAGTTTATTGATGAACTCCTGTCATAGTTGTAGTAAAAATATAATAATAAACATCTCTCTCTCTCTCTCTCTCTAGCTCTATCTCTTTATCTCTGACACACACACACACACACACACACTCCTGTTCCTCAATACTATTTATGAGCACGAGGTCTGCTCCGCTCTGTCTGCTCTGATTCCAGCTCGTCTCCTCAGTTGAGATGTAGTAAACACTGGAGTTGAAATAAATCCATCCTGGATTCAAATAAAAAAATATATATATAAATTGAGAACAACAATTAAAAGTATTTAAACCTCAACAATGGGTAAAAGGAAAGGAAAAAAAAACAGTACAATCAGTTAGGTTAGATAAGATATTACCAAAGAACTTACAGTTAATTGCTGAGATGTTTATTTATTTATTTTTATTTTTTGTAACAGCAGCCACGACAGTAGTGCAGCCAAAAGTCACTGCTTTATATTAATGTACCAGTCTCGATATGGTTTTCTTTTTCACAGCAGATGCTCCACAATAATCTAAATATTGTAATAGCCCATAAGCATTCCATCATAGATGACTTTATATTTTCTGGTTTCCTAATATCATAATTAAAAAACAAACAAACAAACAAACAAACAAAAAAAAACTGCTGACTGCAGCCTACACACTGTAATTGTGTTATGACACAAATTATAACAGATTTTTAAACTGATTAAATTAACCTATGAAGGTTTAAACCTAAACTGATATTCATACACACGACTATACAACCGTTGGTTCCAACTAAGTAATTTGATTGGACAAGAGACTTTCACTTAGTGATCATATAGAGCACTGAGATGTTTACTGTATATGTATCACTCTGCATCATAGGTGTTTTAATGATTGTTAACCCCTGACCAAGGGCATTACTTGGTGTGGAGAACAAAGGATAGTACACCCTACAAGGCGCACTAGCTTTCCATTTAATGCTATTTGGGATTCAATCCCATAACCTGGAAGTAAGCTGATATTGTAAAGTGGAGATATAAAGTAAATCACATACGTTTCTTAGGACCATCCACCTCCATGGTTGATTCTCCACACCTTTTGGCTACATAATACTGGCAAGTATTTATAACTACATTTACCCCAGTATATTTCACTTACTGTCAGTCAGCAGCTCCATTAATCACGGTCCAGGTCAGGTACAGGAGTTTTGAATATGTGCTGACAGAACAAAATACCTGGTTAAAGTGTTTGTGGAATCGTTGTATTAAAAGTAATATCACACTTAAGCTTGTGGTGTTGTGCTGAATATCACAGCTATGATATCGTCAACAATCACCGCTTCACTGATATGTAGTATAACAGCACTTCGTCTTGTGTGATGTTGTTTCATTTCGTAAGAGGTTTGCAGTTTAGTAAACCTCTGGATTTCTCCTCTCCCCCTCTGTAACTGGTCTCTCTCTATGGTCAGGTGCTTGTAACTAGTCTGTAGCACGTTGTTTTCGGTATTTAGTTTGTTGTATTTGATCCACAGCACTACGATGGCAGTCAGCAGCAGAACACACAGCAGTGACACGCACACTGCAGCCAGTATATAACATCTGGTCCATGTTGTGTCTCCTCCTAATGGAAGGCAGCCGCAAGACATGTGTTTTTACATCACATACTTCTTCACAACAGCTTAAAAAAATATCAGTCAGAAAAATGAAAACAACTTGAACGTGCAGGTCTCTGCTCATGAGCTTTATGTTGATATACTTTCACTTTTGAGATGGAGAACGTTTAAATCTACAGTTCTGTGAATGTGATTTAACAACATTGCACTTGGTCTCATGACTTCACACTTGCGCACTGGTCTTCGCGCATGAATGAGTATTTGCCGTTCTTCAGCCACTTTGATTGAATACTTATTTTGTTAGCTGCATCGCACATCCTTGCATTACACAAACATTGAGCTACACATAATCACGCGTGTGATTAAAGCAAGTTGATTAAGAATGCTGTCTAAAACCAAACAACAAAATAGAGAGAGATTTCAAATCGAATAAGACTTATTAGACCTTAAATTATAATCCTGAATTTCATCTGTGGAGTGCCGGCAGATAAGATAACACAAGAATATTCCATAATCATAATCACAAAGGCAAGTGAGGGTCAAAAATAGAAATCATAGTAATATAAAAACAAGGCTAAAAACAGCATCATAAGACAGAAACAAGAGAATAGAAACAGCGGAATTAATTGAGATGAGACACGGAAGAGGTGAACACATCACAGTAATCAGCCCATGTTATGGACAGGTCTAAGACAGAAACAAAAGCACAGCGTGTGAACTTTTTGGAACCTTTTTAAGTCAAATATCCAAATGTTCCCCCTTTCCTGTTGTTACCACTAAAAACATTTGCACTCTCACAGACATCCATCATCATCTCCACTCACTCAGACACTGAAACATCTTTAATCTATACACACCAGAATGACAGCATCTCTGCATGTGGAAACACTTTTAGACTTGCAAACCTGGGTCTGGGTCTTTCTTTATGTCACTGCCTTCAGGGTCGGGGTTGTGACCTCTAACAGCATCTATACTCATAGATATTCACACCATATGCTCAGAAGGACACTGAAACATCTCTAATGTACAGTATAGAAACATTGATAAAAAAAATATATATATATATATATTATTATTATATAATAATTACACAAAGCTATTAGACTTTTTCACCAGCTTCTTTTAAGATGAATTAATATTGTATATTTAAAGTATGTTGAATTCTGTCATATTATTTAGTCAATATGACTATGCAGTAGATCTGGAATTACTTGTACATGTATGCCTTTATTAGCTTCTAGGCAGTTTTAGTATGAGGTCGTGACAGATGATACTGATACATATCAGCTGTATGTATTGCTCTCCTTCACATATTAGTATGTGGAATAAAGTAGACAGCAGAAACCAGTTAAAACACACACCAAAATTCTTAGGTACATGCAAACAACTGCTGTAGAGAAAGCATGTCTTAAAAAATCTACATAAAACCAGTAAACAGTAATTATTTTTGCTGTTGTTATTGTTGATTGTTTTGCAGAGAAGACCATGTGCCGAGCCTGGCACAGGGGAGCAATAAGTTAGAGATTTAATTCAGTTTCTTACGGTGGCCCAGAAGGGCAAATCATCTTTCCCGTATGTGTTTTTTTTCCCGTGTAAATGTATAATTTTTACAGTTTGTGCGCAACTACATTTTGCTATATGAGAACTCTCTTTCTCCTGTATTTTGCAAGGTAAAAGCTAAAGCTAATGCGCAAAGGATTATGGGACTGAGGTCAAAACGCAACTGAACACGGAACCGTGCCGGATATCAGCTCCAGGACTCATCATGACGGAATATACAGTGAATTATAGCGTGATAACCTCATAATTCTCACAAAATTTACAACTGGACACACTTACCAGGTAATGTTTAATATCTAAAATTAATCGGATGTTACTGTTTTAGGCACTAATGATAACTTTGTAGCAGTGCTAATGCTATTGGAGTGTTTGACGAGTGTAAATGTCAGTGATTAAAAGTAATAAAAGTCTCATTTAGACCATTAAACACTGATGTAAACCATCAGCTCCATGGCGTCTCTGTAATATACATCCACATATGGAGTTATAAGCAAGATAATATCACAATGCTAACCGCTAGCGCTTAGCATAGGGAAACTCGCTTGTTCATTAATGTATATTAATATAATAGTAGATTTGGACACATATAAACAATTAGCTCCATTATTTGTATAAAATGTCTGTCCAAATATGGATCTATAAACAAGTTAATATCATTATGCTAAGCGCTAGCTTACTGAAAGAGCTACGATAACAGACTATTAACTGTTGCCTATCAGCTAGTGCTAATTACCCCTGAGCTAATTCTTATCTGCTGCTGTTATATGTAATGTTACAGATGCTTAATTAACTGTTTTATGCAGTTTATTGTCTTATCATTGTTACTGTAGGTACATATAATATATACTGCTGTATAATGTAGTGGTTTTATCATAGCTAGAGATCTTCTGAATAGTTAGCAATGTGCTTCCACAATGTATGTAACCGTCAAGAAAAGGGGCTTTTGTTCAGGTTCTATCTGTTCTATTATAAAGTCATTAAATATGTATTTATACAACTTATAATATGTGTGCTTGTGTGTTTTCCTTCTCTCAGTGAACTGTATGTAAATCAACTCCCTGTGTATCAGCTGATTTCTACACCAGCTTTACATCCTGAGCAGAAGGTGAGTGCTCAGAAGTATTCACCCCTCTCTTCAGGAACACCCCTGACCACGTCTTAATCAGGGGACAGGGACACACACGTCTGTCTCTTCATGGACATAATGTGCGTGTTAATGAATGGGGTAGTCAGGGACAAATTGTGCAGCAATACTTAATGGCAAAACCCAATAATGGCTTGCATTCTATAAAATGTATGAAATTGTGTGTGTGTATGTGTGTGTGTTTGTGTGTGTGTGTGTGTCAAACTGCATGGTAATATCATGATGTCTTTTTGCCAGACACTTATATTAATGACTGAGATGTCAAAACTGAGATGACAGAAAATATCGCTTTGTGCCACCTGGCGGTCATTTCACGAATTGCTTTGAAATGCAACTGATTTATTTTGTCCGCTGTCGTTTTGTCGCGGCTGTGAGCACGGCGGTAACAGACATTCCGCTCTTCACACAGCTGTATAGAGTCAGGTTTTGCAATAGCTTAAATCCCAAAATTAACATTAAATAAAAATACTCTAATGATTTCTGTAAACGATCTAAAAAATAATCAACTTCATGATGAGGATAATGAGATTAATCTCACCTGGATACTGTAGATCTGTACTGTACACAAGACCTAATGCTGTAGTCATAACGCCTGTCCTGTGCTCATTCACACACTAACTGAACACCATGTCAACACACTGAGTGCTGTAAGTTTTCACTCTTCTACACCTGAACAATGCACTGATTTATAACTGCACCATCACCAGCGCACCCACACACCGACTCCTCTAAGTCTGGTCCCTCCAAAGACTTCATCCTCGTGTCATCTCTGAGTTTTTAAATCACCGTTTATCGTTCAATGAGCAGATTAATCTCAATCTCCACTTCATGTGAAGCTGCTTGTCTGCTGTTAAAAAGAGTTTTACTGAAGTGAGTTTGAAACACAGCATTGTTTTGTAAAACAGCACGTCACTGTTTCACCTCCTAATAACTGATCTACCACTGCATCACCCTCATCAGTCTATAATTCACCCTTATTCACTGCAAGAAGTCTGGCTCTGTATGACCGATTGCACTGAAATGATTGCAGTTCATTTCTCAGGAAATGTAGGGTCTGTTAAAACATTTGCACAGTCTATGATAAAAGTCAAAACTTTTATTCAGAAAACAGATGCTTGAGACATGAATTATGAACAAAAACATTCAAGGTAATGATTAAGATACAAATGAATTGAAATATAATGAAATATTACATCATTCACTAACCTTTAGGGGAGATGTGGTCTGTGTGGCCTGAATGCTGTGTGTATGTGCAGAATCAGTGCTACAGGCAAAAACATAAACAGTCGACCCCTGAAATTCGCGGGAGTTACGTTCCAAGAGCGTCAGTTTTGGATGTGGTATAAAAAAAAACTTAAATGCCTATAAATGTTTATTTTTATAGTTTAAACCGTAACATCTGTTTGTTCATGCAAGGGTGTTTTCTTCGGTATGCAATGTTATTTTCTTTGGTATCAGTACTGTAGGGTAAATACAGTAATAACTTTCTGTTCTCTCTACAGAACAGCAAAAAAAATAGACCGTATTATATTTCATGTGAAAATTTAGCTAAATTTATGTTAATATTTATGTTACAGAATGAGTAAATTATATTGGCCTTAATAGTTTAAAATTAAAGCGCATGAACAATTGTACTGTGGAGGATAGGAAAAATCTGCGAACCACTAAGGCTGAGATCTCTGACCCACGACTTCACGGCTGGAGACTGTATAAAAGAAAGATTTGGTTATTTTTATTTATTGATGTTTATTCATTCATTTATTTATTTATTTACTTACTTATTTTGGTGCAACACCTAAATTAGATTAGACTAAGTTAATCTGGCGGCCATGTTGGCACACACATGACTGCAAATTCATCCAAATGCAGTTAAATCCCAAATGAAGCCCCACAGCTCTGGTGTTTGTACACGTCACTGCTGTAGAATCTGTAACGTTTCCTAAACAAACCTGAATGAAAAATAATCTCTGAAAGAAAAGCAGGTGACACCAAGATGTTTTTAATAGTAATGAGGTCTTTACACACACACACACACACACACACACACACACACACACACACACTGACCTACACAGATACACATGTACATTCAATTTACTGCTTTTCATTCACATACAGCAATTCAGTTGAAGATTGTCTTCTCACAGATCCACTTATACTGTTTACTACAGGGAAAATCAGCCCAGTTCCTGACAGGATCAGTTCTATCACCAGTTACAGCACAATACTCATCTTTTGCATTAATGTTTTCTCCATCTCCCCAAAACCTGAAGCAGAGAATCAGAGGATCTGTTGTGTTTCTCAGACTAATGACGAGTCAGTAACTGTATCATAAGCACATTATTAGTTCAGTGATTTCTTACCCAGTGATCAGTGGTGTATCGTCCACCCACTTCCACTTGTTCTCTCTGTCGCTCTCACTCAGACCAATCCAGGCTTTTTCTTTCCTCAGGTTATTTATGAATTCCTGTCAATGATTGTAGTAAACACACAAGAATAAATAAGTCTCTCTCTTTCTTTCTCTTGCATGCGCGCGCGCACACACACACACACACACACACACACACACACACACACCTGTTCCTCTCTGCTGTTTATGATCACCAGGTCTGCTCCTCGCTCTTTGCAGTCGTCTCTGCTCTCAGTCCAGTTCTTCTTCTCCTCAGAGGACATGTAGTAAAGACTGGAGTTGGAATAAATCCATCCTGGAGTCAGAGGATTGTAAAGAGAAAGGAGAGAAGAAGAACAACATTATTTAAGCCTCATTATTATTACACAGTATATTTGTAAGTCAGTGTGTTTTCTACCACAGATACATTTGTGCTTTTTGATTTCCTAGTGTCATGGCAAAAAAAAAAAAAAAAAAAAAAAAAGCACAGACTTTTACAAACTCGCTGCTACAGTATGGAGCAAGTGATAACAGGAACAGCCTTATTTTAATGATGTTCAGCATTAAATGTAACTATGAATGGTTACAATTATGATATAACGTTCATCAATAATCATGTGACAGTTTTTCAGTAAAGAATTACTTACCCTCTTTAAAAAACCTCTGGAGTTCATCTCTCTCCTTCTGTAACTGCTCTCTCGCTATAGTCAGCTTGTTGTTACTCATCTGTAACTTGTTTTCTGTGTTTAATTTGTTGTATTCGATGGACAGCACTATGACGACTATCAGCAGGAGGACACACAGCAGCATCTCACACACTGCAATCACTCTGGACCACCTGCTCCATGCAGTGTCTCCTCCTAATGAGAAGTGATCACAGACACGTGTTTATTTTCATTTTTTTCAAATGTGGATTTTGTATGTTTAACCAACTCACTGACAGACCGCAGCCCTGAACACATATTTGTAGTTATCCACATGTTGGTGGAATATTTGCGTCCATCTAAACACTCCTAGTCTACAGGATCTGTCATGTGTTTACATAAATATTAATATCCCACTAATAATCATAATAATGTCCTGATCTAAATCAAACTACATCATGTTAACCACTTCATTCAGAACAGTCTGACCCGATCCAGCTGATCAGTCAGAACTCTAATTCATTCAGTAAGTAAATATTATCTGTGTAAACACTTTATCTGCTTGTTTCTCACTTGATGGAACGATATGAACAGTTTCACAGCTGAACACACTAAACATTTCTGACTTTTACTCATTTTGCTAAATTATTATTCTCTGACACACAACGCTGACTATGACAAAATGTTTAATTTACAAACTGCTATTACAACTTTATTTTAGAAGCATTAATTTTCATGTTCTAAGCAAAGCTAATTGTTGAGAGTTGTGATGATCCAATCACATCACTTCTTTCTTTCATGTGAAGATATTTCCCGCAACACAGTGGCTCTGAGTGATTTTAATGTGTTCAGAGGGTTTTTGGAGAACATTGAAGGCCAAAAAGGACATTTTCACTTCTATACTGTTACTGCTGGTCACTTCAGCAGTAATAAATGACTTCAATGACTAAATGATTCTTTAGTGTAAACACTGTGCTGAAGACGAGAAATAATGTTACAGCATGTTTTCTACAAGAGACATGAGGTTTGCAAGTGCTGTACAGTCAAAACATAGCTGCAGACCCTACAAAAAGGGTATAAAAAACAGAAGTGAAATTAAACATTCCCTTCAGTCCATTAAAATAATTTATCAATAAAACAATAGACACTCTCACTCACTCATTATCTACAGCACTTATCCTGTACGCCCATGGTGTACCTCAGGGCACAAGGCTGGGTACACCATAGATGTGGTGCCAAGCAATCACAGGGCACATATGCGCGCACACACACACACACACACACACACACACACACACACACACACACACACATACATACACACCCTAACCCATATATATATATATATATACACTTACTATATGAACACAGCTATGCACACACATATGCACAAACTACAGGGTTGGAGGAAACCCACCAAACACATGGAGAACATGCAAACTCCACACACAAAATGGAGGCGGGACAAACAATAAACAAATAAAATAAAAACTAGGGAAAAGGGAATGACAATATTCACCTGGTCCTCACACTGAGTGTAAAAAAGTCTTGTGCGTTATAAAGACAGAGACGTGTCTGTTCTACAGAGACACCTCATTCCAAAGCATAGCAGCTGCTACTGAGGAGCCACAATTGGCCCAACTCTTCACCCTGGATTTAGGCGCTGTGAGTAAATCCTGATCACAGACCTGAGAGATGTGCTGGACTGTACAGTCACAAGTTCACAAAGGACACAAATGTACAGCAGTGCTAGATTATTCAAGGCTTTGTAGATTATTAACAAGACCTTGAACAGGGAGGCAGTTTAAGGATACCAGGCATAACTCCTACTAAAAAATAAAAAAAATAAAAATAAAAAGTCTTTAAAAACGTCTGTATTAAATTCATATGGGCTGCACATGACGATGCTTGATTGATGAGACTCAGACATATTCAGTTAAAAACTGGAATAGTGATATTATGTGAGCTGCTTAGTTATAAAGTTTCTCTGCTCCTCCTCACCATCCTGAAATTGTTGGAGTATTAAAATAAATAAATCCTCAGACAAAGAACTAGACTCACCAACACAACCATGTTTGTTGCACAAAAAAGTCTAACCCACGAGATGTGAACTAAGCTCCATATGTTAAAAAAGAACAGAAGAACCAATAAACCTTATTGTGCGCGCCAGAAACACTCTGTTCTACAAAAGTTTTTTTTTTTCTTTTTTTAAGGTACAGGGTATATGACATTTCCTCTTAGGCAGAGGAACCAGAGCATGTTGGGGAGGAGTTCATGGAGGAGCAGGTATTCCTGATAGGAAGGGACATTTGGTGGTCATAAAGCAGCAGGGAATAGGAATCCTTAGTAATTTAAGAGAGAGACAAAACAAATACAAATAGAATCAATAGCATTAGATGGTTTGCATACTCTCATAGATACGCAGCATCACTTCCACAAGGTCAGATACACACTGAAACATCTATAAAAGCCTGACGTAAGAAGCATCTCTGCACATGGACACCTTTAGCCTTGCAAACCTAAACCTGTGTGTGTATATGTGTCTGGGCCTCTCTTTGTGTCAGTGCCTTCAGGGTCAGGCTTGTGACCTCTAACAGCATCTGCACGCTCATAGATATCCACCACCATTTCCATTCGATCAGAAAAAACGCTTAAGCATCTCTAAAATGATGGTTTCTCTGTCTGAGCAGCTGCATTTCCTTCTTGCGTACACTGAATTACTGGAAATGTGCTGCTGTCAGTAAAGCAGGTTTAACATTAAAGGAGGAGCATCAGTGGCTCATTGTGGTCAAAGCATGAAGATATTTGAGCTGCGATTTTCACCCATAGATTTGAGGCTCTTGTTAAAGTCTAGAAGTTACTTGTTATTGTTACTCTTAACAATGTTACACAAAGCTGTTAAGCTTTTCACCTGCTGCTTTTAATATGAATTAATATAATGATATTTAAGATATTATAATCTGATCAGACGGTTCCTGTGACCATAAAACAATCCCCTTATTGGGCTTCCTGACTACTTATATTTTAACACTTCATATAACCTGTATCCAAACAAAGAAATATAAAAACTGCTCCTCTCCACTGGAACCTTCTGTTTAACTGGAAAATGTATATCTGTTTCCTAACGTCGGTCTGTCTCTGGGTCTCTTTGACTGATATTTTCTAATGACTGGCTCTTTTGATGTATGTGACACAGAACCTACTAAATATGCTCTCTTTGTTGAAAATAAACAGAACTCTTCAGTCATCATGCCTGCATGTGTGTGTCTCTCCCACTACGGGCCTGGCTAGTAAGTGTATTGAAAAAAAATATATTGGACCCTTGTTTTTAAACCTAACATGATAGGAAGATGATTTTCTGTCGCACTTGTTCCTGCGGTAGTGTCAGGGATAACCCCTAGAGGGCGCCATGCGCCCTAAGACTTTTTGGTTGTAGTTCTTAATTTCACTTCATTTCCCAGGATGCAATTCGGTCAGGTGACATGGGCGATCACCTGAACCGAGTTGGGTTAATTAGTTTCTTTATAAATAAGTTGTTTGAGTTTCAGATTTTGTCTAGCAACTGTTGATTTAACGTAGTAAATGTCAACAATGATTAATTTGAGTTTCTCTGTCTTGATTCGTGTTTTGGTTCGTTTTTGTCTTATTTACTTGTGTATTTATTTGTTTGAATTCTTTATTTATAATAAAAAAACATAATTCTCATACCATCGAGACCTCTGCAGTTATGCCTCGCACACACCAACGAGACAGGTAGATCTGGAATTACTTATAGATTTCCTTTTTCAGAAGCTTTTATGCAGCTTTACTGTGAGGTTACAAGACACATGTGTCTCAGCGTTAACCACCTCTGTCTGAGAAAAAAATAAGCCATGGCAACAACCACACAGAATGCACAGAATACATATTTAATTAACTGTAAGGGTTTTTTTTTTCTAATTTTTTATCTTTTTGTCTTATTAACTTCAAAAGAGAGCAACAAAAAGAGAAGCTGGTGAAGGTATACGCTAAATAATGATTGCTACCTCGTAAACATCACAATAACTAAAAGCTTATGTTACTTTAATAAGATCTCTGACAACAAAAAATTAAATGCCTAAAAAACAGCTGCTTTACATATACACTGTTATTTACATTTATTTCACACATACAAATTAGCATTTAATTAACAGATTATATTTTTAACAAACACTTAATATTTTTTGTTGAATTTCAATCAAGATATTTGAGGATGAAGTATTTATACTGATTAGTTTCAAGAACTTTATTACTCATCACTGATTCCAAATCAATATTCTTCATGTAACTTTAAATTGAGTGAATTGTCCCATGCAAAGAGAGGGTGCTCATGGGAAATCTACAACATCGGAACAAGAAGAAGTGATGACACACTGCTGAGAGAATGGGAAAGAAGTACCTGGAACATTCCTTACAAATCCTGGTAAGAGGCAGGCAGAAGACAGCAGGAAGTTTAATTAGCGGTATGTGCTGCATAGCTTTGTAAAAATAATAATAATGAATCAATTGAAAAATACCCCGATTAAAATAAGGAAATACCTTTCTTCATTGGACTACTCCAATGAAGCTATTTTTTTACTTAGTTTGAAGGCCTAGTAACATGATACTGTAAAATTTACAAGTACTCCACAAAGAAAAGTGTATTTAAACATTACCGAATTTGAAGGTGAAAAATATGACAAAAAGGTCTAGTAATAAATGTAAGCATTAACACAGTCATTATTTCATAAATTTTTGCTAGCTGTTTACTCACTATGAAGAACATGTATAATGATTGTAGCTCTTGAAACTACTCAGTATAATTACTCCATTCTTAAATATTTTGATTGAAATGTATCAACATATTAAGTGTATGTAAAAAATATTAGTCAAATGCTAATTTCTATTTGTTAAACTTAAATTAGAGTATAAATCTAAGACAAAATTAATAGTTTTTTTTATTATTGTGAAACTATAAAATAAACTGTATAATAAATATTGAATCTCAAAATACAGAACGCAAAATAACTTCGACTCTACGCAAGGAATCCCCTAAAACAGATAAATGGAATGTGCACTAGCACTATTTTACTCTGAATAATTGTGCTTTTCAAATTACAGACTAACACTACATGCAGTGTAACTGTCACAATCATACTATTGCAGCATGCAGAATATAATGCGCTAATATGTTTATACCGTATGTATGAAAAACATTTTCTTTAGATAAACTACATTTAAGATAATCTAAATATTGAAAATTTTGAAAAAAAGAAAGGGTAACTGGGGATCAAACATGGGTTAGCAGGATGCCAAAGTCTTATACCACTTAGCTACAATGACTATGTGCACTCAAAGCATGTGTCGAGCAGAAGGGGCGTTCCCAAATAAAGCCTCACTTGTATCATTTTCCTTAGAGTCATGTGACCAATGACAAACAAGGCCTCGTGTTCGCCTAACTATGTATAGGAAAATCAAGAAAACTAAACCTTTTTTGAATTTCACAATCAACTTCATATTTATTTCTTATATAATAGAGGTGCATCTCAATAAATTGGATTGCAAGTAACACGGTTTCCAAGTGTTCCGCAAGATGAGCAAAGATTTTTAATACATTTTGATTTGAAAAATGAGCAAGTCTTGATTTACGAGTACAGCGTATCATGTAACACGCATGCGCTTCTTGTTTTGACGCCAAGTGTCACATGATCACTACTGAGCCAATGGTTATTCTCTCTCTTGCGCTGCAGAATTGTGAGTAATTGTCTCCCCTGCTTGGTCTTAGTGCGTGTCTTTATAATCGGCATCTGTGCATGTGTACTGTCTACTATAACACTGTCACCACCTGTGTGTGGTAAAAAATATTTTATTTTGTGTTTGTATGCGTTGGTGTACAGCGCACGTTTACTGTTTATTACAACACGTGTGTGCGGGCGTATAGAGCAAAATAAAGTCTCATTAGAGAGATTAAAGATCCTTTTTCTCTCTGTATCAGTCTGTCGTTTTGTGTGCGCACGCATCATTGGGCACCGTGCACCTTCACACGCACACCCCTCCTTCTCTCGCTCACGCACACACACACACACACACACACACACACACACACACTTATTTGTCGGTATTTAGTTTTACTCTTTTTAAAGGTGAAGTGCAGGTAAATTTTTAATTCATATTTTGTATTCATTATTGTAAGAATATTTTATTTTTCTGTATGTTTCACAATTCTTCTTTGTGCCTGAGAACAGAACAGAATGTTTTTCTTTCTTTGACCTCGACACACTGAGCTATCAGTAAACCTATTCCTTAGTCTAATCTATGTTCAGGTCATGAAAACGTTGGAGGCTCCTAACTAAGAACAACTCCCAAAACCTCCTATTTTTCTCCACATTATCTTTTAGAAACCTCCCAGGCCAAATGTAACCGCTCCTGTACACACTCCTTTTCATGCTTGTGTGTGTGTGTACAGGTCCTTCTCAAAAAATTTGCATATTCTGATAAAGTTCATTATTTACTGTAATGTACTGATAAACATTAGACTTTCATATATTTTAGATTCATTACACACAACTGAAGTAGTTCAAGGCTTTTATTGTTTTAATATTGATGATTTTGGCATACAGCTCATGAAAACCCAAAATTCCTACCTGCAAAAGTTTCCTGAGGCTTTTAAAAACTCCCAGCCTGGTTCATTACTCAAAACCACAATCATGGGTAAGACTGCCGACCTGACTGCTGTCCAGAAGGCCATCATTTACACCCTCAAGCAAGAGGGTAAGACACAGAAAGAAATTTCTGAACGAATAGGCTGTTCCCAGAGTGCTGTATCAAGGCACCTCAGTGGGAAGTCTGTGGGAAGGAAAAAGTGTGGCAGAAAACGCTGCACAACGAGAAGAGATGACCGGACCCTGAGGAAGATTGTGGAGAAGGACCGATTCCAGACCTTGGGGGACCTGCAGTGGACTGAGTCTGGAGTAGAAACATCCAGAGCCACCGTGTACAGGCGTGTGCAGGAAATGGGCTACAGGTGCCGCATTCCCCAGGTCAAGCCACTTTTGAACCAGAAACAGCGGCAGAAGCGCCTGACCTGGGCTACAGAGAAGCAGCACTGGACTGTTGCTCAGTGGTCCAAAGTACTTTTTTCGGATGAAAGCAAATTTTGCATGTCATTCGGAAATCAAGGTGCCAGAGTCTGGAGGAAGACTGGGGAGAGGGAAATGCCAAAATGCCTGAAGTCCAGTGTCAAGTACCCACAGTCAGTGATGGTCTGGGGTGCCATGTCAGCTGCTGGTGTTGGTCCACTGTGTTTTATCAAGGGCAGGGTCAATGCAGCTAACTATCAGGAGATTTTGGAGGACTTCATGCTTCCATCTGCTGAAAAGCTTTATGGAATGAAATGATGAAGATTTCATTTTTTCAGCACGACCTGGCACCTGCTCACAGTGCCAAAACCACTGGTAAATGGTTTACTGACCATGGTATTACTGTGCTCAATTGGCCTGCCAACTCTCCTGACCTGAACCCCATAGAGAGTCTGTGGGATATTGTGAAGAGAAAGTTGACAGACGCAAGACCCAACAATCTGGATGAGCTTAAGACCGCTATCGAAGCATCCTGGGCCTCCATAACACCTCAGCAGTGCCACAGGCTGATTGCCTCCATGCCACGCCGCATTGAAGCAGTCATTTCTGCAAAAGGATTCCCGACCAAGTATTGAGTGCATAACTGAACATAATTATTTGAAGGTTGACTTTTTTTGTATTAAAAACACTTTTCTTTTATTGGTCGGATGAAATATGCTAATTTTTTGAGATGGGAATTTTGGGTTTTCATGAGCTGTATGCCAAAATCATCAATATTAAAACAGTAAAAGGCTTGAACTACTTCAGTTGTGTGTAATGAATCTAAAATATATGAAAGTCTAATGTTTATCAGTACATTACAGAAAATAATGAAATTTATCAGAATATGCTAATTTTTTGAGAAGGACCAGTATATATACTTCTGTCTTCCACAATAAACTTTAAATGTCTCACCGAGCACTGACTTGTGTGTTTCATTGAGGGGTTCCCTGAGTTCAGGTGGGTCAGCAGAATACAGGCGGAGCACTGAGTAGACCAAAGGGCGAAAAACAAGAAATCACAAAAATTATTTTTATGTTTTAATTTTTTTTTGGGGCCATGGAACGAATAATTTAAGTTTCCATTATTTCTTATGGGGACATTTGTTTACGAGTGTTTTGAAATTCAAGCCCGCTATATTTCAAGTGTTTATTTCTTTTAATTTTGATGATTATGGCTTACAGCTAATGAAAACCCAAAAATTAGTATCTCAGAAAATTAGAAACGTCCTGGTACAGAGCTGCACTGACCTTGGCCCTGATAAAACACAGGAAACCAGCAGATGACAGGGCTCCCCATACCACCACTGACTCTGCAAACTTTACACTGGATGTCAAGCAACTTAGATTCTGCCCCTCTACTCTCAGCTGCTGTTTAAATCAAATTATTAAAGGAAAATCACACAAACATGGTGCCATGAATCATCCTAATGTAGAGAGGATTCACTGTTACCACTGCAAATTGACAACACCTTGTCAATTACAGCTTTATAGCGGATCGTTACAGAGTACAAGCGTACTTTTAATATATGGCACTAATTCTAACATTGCACATACTTTGCACAGAAATGTCTGCAAAAAAACTCAAATTTTGAAACATTACTTAAAAAAAAGCTTTAATTACTCAATATCTGCACATAGAAACCCTTTTGGCCTTATTAACGTATTATTCACTTATTCCTAGTGTAGTCTGAATAAAATGTGCTTCTGTCAGTAACAGAAGTTATATATCGGAGTAGGAGCAGCAATGACAGCGGTCACAGTGTGAGGACATTCGAGCTGCCACAATTCTGAGTGTGCGGTTTGACATTTTGAGAGCAGACAAAGCACTCTATGCACGTGCAGTGTCTCCCCTGCTCACTCAACCTGTTCTCCGCGCATACGCGACTTATCGATTACAAGTTATAGTATGCGTTATGCGGTCGATATTGCCAGCTGATAGAGAAGGAACAGCCAATCAGAAGTAGTGTGTGGAAGTCTGTGATTGGCTGGTTTTGTGGCAGTTTTGTAACACTGGACAGGCAGAGTCGAGCGCGCACCCAAAATAAATGTTGCACGCACATGCAAAGGGTCGCGCGTGCACGGAGAACATGTTGAGCGAGCAGGGGAGACACTGCATGTGCATAGAGTCTGCTCTCAAAATGTCAAACCGCGCACTCAGAATTGTGGCAGGAATATAACGCCATACTCTTGTAGGTTGTGCAGTATTTGATTGCAGAGCCAGACAGATTGGAAACATGTAGACCAGATACTTCTTGATTTAAAATACATTGAATACATTTAATGTGTCTCTCTCCCCTGCTTAATGTTTGCACCATTTCGTTTGAGAATAAATTTAGTTTGCATTCAATATCTCATACCATTAATATTTTACTCTTATTCATACTTGACCGTCCTGATTATCACTAACAGACAGTTATAGAGTACAAGTTTGCTTTTAATATATGACGCCAATACTAACCCTACCATATCTTTTGCACAGAAATGTCTGCATGAAGATGAAAAAATCTGGAAACATTGCTTTCATCATGCTTAGTACACTAATCTATAAATGCGTGAATTACAGCATCTCTGCACATAGAAACCCTTTATGCGTTGTTACACTAAACACTTACCCGTGTATGGAGCCGTGTCTGGGTCTCGCTTTGTGTCCCTGGCATCAGAGTTGGGTTTGTGTCCTCTAACACCATCTACACTCTCATAGATATCCACCACCATTTCCCTTTGCTTAGAAGAACGCGTAACCATCTCTAATCTATAGAAGATTCACTAAAACACTAAATTACTGCGTCTCTGTGTGAGAGCGCGAGTGAACTTCTGTCCACCTAGTCATTCTTAATTAACCGTGCTGCTGCCGGTAAAAGGAAATTACGCATCAGAAACTGGACACAACTGGCTACTTGCGGTCAAAGTGTGAAGTCATTTAAGCTGCACTTAAAAGTCCAGCAGTTAAATAAAGAACAAAATAACATTGTTGGTTTACAATGTTGTTTTACAATATATTGGACAAATGAATCATATGTCTGGTCCTCATGATATATATAAAAAAAAAAAAATTAGGCTCTTCACCTGCTGCTTTTAAGATAAACTCATATGAATTAGTTGACATATTTCTGCAGGAGATCTGGAATTATTTATAGATATATTTTTTTCAGACAGAAGAGCCACTGGACTAAGATCATCATTAGCCACCGCCCTCTTTCACACATCAGTATGTGATGTATAGCTACAGTATGACATACAAGGGCATCACATGCTGTCTCGTACATGGGCATACAGAATATTAATTTTTTATTTACTTTGTAACTTTAAGAATTTTACTGTTGTGTTGTTTTTCCTATAACCTTTGAAAAAATGAGAAAAAAAAAAAAAAACTTGTTACCAGTACATACATAGACCTGATTTATCCACTGGATACGCGTCTTTTTCCACAGCAATTTGTAAATGTTAATTTTTTTTAATAAAACGACTCAATCTTTTTAAACCTTTATTTTTACATTTATATAACGCCATACAAGAGAAGCACGCTTTGCACTATCATTACTGCATGAGCCAAACTTTAGTTTTCCACTAGATTTATATAAGTGATGCCAATATGACTCCATAAAAGTTCCAAGTGCAGAAACGGCTAAAAGCTCAAAAATTATAAAAAATTATGTATAAAAATCTATCATTTATTATTATTTTTGTATTTTTGTGACAGCATCCTCAATTACATCTGTTTATTGATATATAATTTAATACAGATGCTCTCTGGTCCATAGCTAAAGGTGGGTAGGTTAGCCGCTAGCGACTAATGGCTAACCCCGTAGCAAAATTTTGTTGCACAGAATCATCTTTTTTTAGTCTCATAAGATTGATTTGAGCTTTATCATTATAAGCTTGACATTGTCTTTTCTATTTCTCCTGAAGCAAATGAGCCATATAAGACCATAATGAGATTAAAGCCAGATACAAATGAAACACAAATGAGAAATATTACAGTTTTATTAAACATAAAACATACAGTGATGAGCCACAACTAACACCGCCTGAGACCAGTCATACTGACCTCTGTCCACCCCTGCATTAAAACCAGCAGGTTAATAATATTAAAATATTACAATTTACTATTACCACTAATTTATAGATCAAGCCCATGCGTAAAAATGAATACATAAATGAAATACACTTAAATGTGCAAAATACAATATACAGTTTTTATTGTGTAATAAATTTACAATTCACACAATATAACAGACAACAGCAA
>JAAGKR010001764.1:2500-113749 GCA_011419295.1 Clarias macrocephalus
TGTTTCTAGCAACGGGTCGCCACTGTGAACCTGAACTTGGCATGTTTTATGCCGGATGCCCTTCCTGACCCCACATGCAGTGGCTGGGTAGTATGTGGTGGGCGTATGATTAAGGGTCTTCCTCAAGAACCCAACAGCGGCAAACCACCAGTCCGACATCATCATCATCATCATAATCCTGGATTGTTCTGCCACCTTATTCAAACTTGGCCCTCATCACGACCCCTTCCGTATGAGCGGAAATAAACGTCAACTATGAATACCTTTTATCATCGAGAGACCCATTTCCAACAACAACTGCACAACGCCACGTCCTTCTCACTACTGGGAACACGTGCGTCCGGAGCAATGCCCCATTGACAAATGCATATATATAGTATATAGTATATATATATATATATATAGTATATATATATATATAGTATATATATATATATAGTATATATATATATAGTCTATATATATATAGTCTATATATATATAGTCTATATATATATAGTCTATATATATATAGTATATATATATAGTATATATATATAGTATATATATATACACTATATATATATAGTATATATACACTATATATATATAGTATATATACACTATATATATAGTGTATAGTATATATATATAGTATATATATATACACTATATATATATAGTATATATACACTATATATATATAGTATATATACACTATATATATAGTATATATACACTATATATATACTATATATACACTATATATATAGTATATATACACTATATATATACTATAGTATATCATAAAAATGTAAATGCTTGGACTGTATTCTGACACCCCAGATATTATCTGGACAGATCAGGACAGAATCTTGCTTGGGAAGTGGCATAATAACAGTCCCTGGCTCTGAACTCAGACTTGAAACCTTTGTGATATTCTACATTTCCTCTAAGATTCAGACTAATCCAGGATATGAGCTTCATATGACGTCTGTTTGAAGCTCAGTACAACATATGAATCAGGGCCTGTTTACCAGAAGTCTATAGGTAAACCAGAAAAAGCCTGAAACGAGCACTGTGAGTCCCCAATCGAGTCACGCAGGAGCTCGATCCTGATTGGATTTGTTCATCTGCAGTGATTAGGAGGGTCTGTGCGAGGCTCTGCACTGGATCACAGACATGAGACCGGTAATCAATGTTCTAATGCCATTTGATCCACTTTCCCAGGGCACGCTCCCAAAACCTTATAAACACACACTCAGTGTATAGCAGAGAGGAAATTAAAGCACACAGACACACATACACACATACACACATTTTGTGTGAATAAGGTAATGGAACAGATTTTGACTGTTAGACGAATTTAAAAGCAGTTCAAAACATTTTCACCTCATGAGCTCAGAAGTCTTTTTTCTTTTTTTATACTAGTGTAAAAACATTATAATTTCTCATTCCCAAGAAGGAATTCCCAGAGTTGTTTTATATAAACATTGTAAAGAATATATGTACAGTACAGACCAAAAGTTTGGACACACCTTCTCATTCAAAGAGGTTGAATTTGTATTACGGCAAGAAAAAAGCAGCTAAGTGAAGAAAAGCGAGTGGCCATCATTACTTTAAGAGATGAAGGTCAGTCAGTCGGAAAAATTGGGAAAACTTTGAAAGTGTCCCCAAGTGCAGTCACAAAAAGCATCAAGCGCTACAAAGAAACTGGCTCACATGCAGACCGGCCCAGGAAAGGAAGACCGAGAGTCGCCTCTGCTGCGGAGGATAAGTTCATCCGAGTCACCAGCCTCAGAAATCGGCGGTTAACAGCAGCTCAGATCAGAGAGCAGGTCAATGGCACACAGAGTTCTAGCAGCAGACACGTCTCTAGAACAACTGTTAAGAGGAGACTGTGTGAATCAGGCCTTCATGGTAGAAGATCTGCTAGGAAACCACTGCTAAGGACAGGCAACAAGCAGAAGAGACGCGTTTGGGCTAAAGAACACTAAATAAAGAACACAAGAAAGAAAACTCGCTGAAAGAGAAGGGGTGTCCAAACTTTTGGTCTGTACTGTATATATATCATATTTCTTTTAAATAAACATAAGAATAAATCACTGGAACATTGGTATATACAGATAATACAGCTGCATCAAACTAAGTTAGACACAGAGACAGAGATCAGACAGAAAGTCAAATGAGAAAAAATAAACAGACAAAAAAAAAATATATAGAGAGAGAGAGAGAGAGACAGAGAGAGAGGGAAAAACCAAGGCCAGAGAAGGACAGAGGGAGACAGTGATCACATGGAGAGAGAGAGAGAGACGAATAAAGAAACAGAAGAACAGGCAAAGACCAGAGAGAGACAAAGAGACAAACACAGACATCAGACGAAACAGAGAGACAAAGCTGGTTACCTAGATAAACAGATAGATAGATAACACAGCGCTCCTAGTACTGCTAATAAAAATATTTATATCCTGGTGCTGTATATTAGATATGATCTCATGCTCACCTGGGTGTGTGTGCATCGTCGACGCGGTTGCCCAGCTGGAACTCGTGTGATTTGCTGCGGTGCAGGGAGCTGAAGCCGGGCAACAGGTGGATGAGTTTGCGGTTAGCGGGTGGTGGCGTGCCTGGTGCCTTCACCTTGTGTCGGCGACGGAGTGGCGGTGTGCCCGGCGGTGTCATGGTGTTTACCACAAGTGGAGTGCGTGGGGGAGTGTGAGGAAAGTGCCTCTGTCTGGGGGACGGGGGTAGAGACCGGTGCCCGACATCCAGCATGCCAGACGGTGTCAGGCCCGAGTAGATGTCCACGCACAACCGCTCGGGCTGCGGGTAGAAGGTCGGAGGAGCCAGAGCCTGCGGGCTGTGGCACAGAGCATGGGTGTAACGCGACTGTGGCTTTGGGCTCTGCGAGAGCTGAAGTCGCACCCATTGCCCGGAGTCAGGGGTACCAGCTGGGGTGTTCTCCTTCCCTGACTCAGATGTAGGCCACTGGATGGACCAGTCCTGCTTAGGCTGAGTGCTGCCAAGTCCTAAACACACATCAGAGATACAGAGTGGTGTGAGAACGTTTACGACATCGGAAAACCTGAATGAATATTCTACAGAATACACGTAAAGATAAACGAACAACAAACAAGCAGTGGGTCGTGAAAAGAGAAGAGAAGAGACAGAAAAAGAACGATATATGAGATAGAAAAAAGAGAAAAAAGAAAAACACAAAACATAAAGACAAAGATGAGAGAGAGAATAATAGATAAAGCAAAAGAGAAGACAAGAGAAGACAAGAGAAGAAAAAATTGGGAAGAGAAGAGAAAAGAAGAATATACAAAGAGATGAAAAAAAGAAACAGAAAAAGAGATGAAAAATAAAAGCAAAGAAAGTAAAAGAAAAGAAACGGAAAGAAATTTATAATTTAACTATAATGAGATAAGATAAAAAGAACACTAACCGAGAAGAGAAGAGAGAAAAGAGAAAAGAAGAATAAGATACTTTGTTATCTACATACGATACGTGAGACAGAAGAGACAAGAGAAGAGAAATAAGGATACATGAGACAGAAAAGAAGAAGAAAAAGATACATAGACAAAAATGAGGCAAAAGTGAAGGATACAAAATTAAACTAAAATCAGATGAGAAAACCAAGAAGAGAAGACAAGGATACATGAGACAGAAGAGAAGAGAATAAGGAAGAAGGAATGAAAGATAAAAGGGATTAATGAGACAGATGGGACAAGAGAAAAGAAGAGAAATAAGGATACATGAGACGGAAGAGAAGAAGAAAAAAATACATAGACAAAAATGAGACAAAAGTGAAGGGTGCAAAATTAAACTAAAGGAGATGAGAAAAAATAACACTAACCAAGAAGAGAAGAGAAGAGAAGAAGAGAAGGGAGAAGAAAAGGAACGATAAATGAGACAGAAGAGACAAGAGAAGAGAAATAAAGATACGTGAGACAGAGGAAAAGAGAAGAGATGGCAATAAAGGAAGAAATGAGTCAGAAGAGAAGAAGAAAAAGACACATAGATAAAAATGAGACAAACGTAAATGAAACTAAAAGAAGATGAAAAAAGAGCACTAACCAAGAAGAGAAGAGGAGAAGGAAGAGGAAAAAGAAAGATAAATGAGACAAAAGAGACAAGAGAAGAGAAATAAGGATACATGAGACAGAAAAGAAGAAGTAAAAGATACATAGACAAAAATGAGACAAGCGTGAAGAATACAAAATGAAAACAAAAGGAAATGAGAAAAAATAACACTAACCAAGAAGAGAAGAAAAGAAACGAGAAGAGAAGGTTGCATGAGACAGAAGGGAGAAGAGAAGTAGAGAAGGATACATGAGACAGAAGTAAAAGGGAGAAGAGAAAGTAGAGAAGAGAAAAGAAGAGAATTGAAGAGAATGACACAGAGGAGATGAGAAAATGAATCCTAGACAATAATGAGACGAAATTGAAGGATACTAAAAGGAGATGAGAAAAAAAAGAACACTAACCAAGAAGAGAAGAGAAGAAGAGAAGGGAGAACAAAAAGAAAGATAAAGAAAAGAGAAATAGAGAGACAGAAGAGACGAGAAATAAGGATACATGGAACAGAGGAGAAGAGGAGAGAAGAGAATGATACATGAGACAGAAGAGACGAGAAGAGAAGTTGTGAAGAACGGCGAGTCTGATACCATGAGTCACATGGTGGATCGACACTGAGAAGAAGTCAGACAGCATCTATCACAACAAAACAGAGACAGCGTTGAAAAAAAAAAAAAAGGAAATGAAGAACAACGTGTGGTGAAAGTCTACTCCACCGTGTCGCAGAGTGATGGCAATGGTGACAGTGTGACAGCAGACTTTTATTATGCAACGAAGACGGTGGAAATGTAGGAAGACTTTCGTGGAAGGAGAAGAAGTCAGAATGTGACAGTGCTTCACCTCCATTACTGTGCAATTTGTCATCCTCGAGTTGTTCTTGAGAGAGAAAAAAAAACAGAAGGAGAAAAACAAATACATATTCATTAGCGCGACACGAGACATTTTCTCACAGCAACTTGTTGACCTCGGGGGTTTAAATCTGCTCTCGCTGACAACATGTCCGGCCTGCGAGTGTGTCAGGAGGGAGTCGGAAACGGTTCTTTAAAAACGATCATCGCAATTTCAGCTATCACACAACTCAAGCGATGAGAGACCTGCTGGCCTTCGCACTCACATTTAAAGTCCATTATCTCACACTCGGGTTTGAAAGGACGGCTTTTGATTCGTGCGAGTTCCCCAACTCTGGTATACGTCCGGGTTCTGGTTTCTGTCCAGTGATATGATAATTCAGTGCTAATGTGCATTCACGGCCTGCATTAGAGTCTTTTTCCCGCTAACACTCTATACCACTTGTGAACTTTTGCTATTTTTGAGCCACCTTTTGTTCCAGCTGAGCTCTCGCTCTCTCCATAAAGAGCTTTTTGTGCTCCTGTTAAAGCCTGAATGAATAGAAAAAAAACGTCAGCAAGCGGACGCGTCGAAAGCTCGCCGGTCGCGCGGCGTTTCATTGTGTTTAAGCACTTTGCGCTTTATTTCATGCAGCCGTCGTGAAAACCGAGCGAAGACGGAAGCAACACATCAGGATTATGTTTTCATGCGTAATAGCTGCCGCTTATGGCGGCGGAATAATAGAACGATATTATATCATATTATGACGCTCTTATGCGCGGTACGATCAAATGACTCTAAGTACCGTAAGTACCGTAAGTACTGTAAGAGCGTCGGCAAGTTGTTTCAATTTCAAACAAACGCCTTGCTTTTGTTACCTAGCTACACAAATGTAAGAAGTTTTCTTTGAATTTGTTACTTTGCAGTTCAGCTGCTACTCGATCAAACACACCAGAAACACACACAGTTTTGGAAACCTTTGGTCAAAAACCTTTGCACGAAATTTGCCTTGGTATGCGAAGCATTTTCTCCAAACAAGAGAAACGAGTGAACGATCCGAGTAGAACAGAACGCCGGTTGCGCATACGCCCGCCAAAGGGGGCGAGTTTACTTTTTTTTTTTTTTTTTGTGGGATGTTTTTGCATTTTGTGCAAGATTTAGTGAAGACATAGCAACATGGATGTTAGCGAGGATGGTAGCAAGAAGAAAAAGGGAGCCACTTTCAGTTTGGTTTTTAAAGCCAAGAAGAATCATAAATGTAAGTTAAGTGAGGTTTAATGTCTATTTATTTCATATTTTACTTATATCTTTTCTAACTGTTTTGATTGTTTTTATATGCAAAAAAATAATTATAGTGTTGGAAATTGGTATTATGGGTATAATTTCCGTAGCCGGAACAGATTCTCTTCAATTACACTATTTATTATGGGAAAATGTGTGTCGCAAACAAACTCTTGCCTTAAGAACTCGCATCCGGATTAAATTCATATGCCGAGGTACCAAGAGAGGTATAGAGACAATCAGCAAAAACATCATCCGTCTCCTTGAATGTTGCACACACATTCAAGTTCTGTTGTTGTTTGTTTGTTTGTTTGAAAAATGTTTTGATCATTCAGGTTGTAGTCATTTAGTCCACATTTACAGTAAGTGTCACTAATCGCTATGAAAGCTTGTTTCTGTATTGTAGGATAAAATGTTATGCAAATTTATCCCACAATTAGGACTTTTCACTCTGATTTTACTGTGCAGTTTAGAGAGAAAAAAAACGAGTCACAGCTGAATAATTATGAGATTCGGGTCCCTTAAATCTGAATAAAATTTTCTGTGCGGTTATATTCAAACGTACACATTATTATTTCACAATCTACATCTACTGTACATCTCTTTTTGTATATGAATGTGTTCCAACTGTTCATATACTGTACTTTTTTACTTCAAAATGTATTTATTTGTTTATTTATTTACTTACTCATTTATTTTTATCTGTAAAAAAAAAAAAAGGTGGTCAGAAATATATAATGCTACGTATTTAACCTAACCTACATAATTTGCACAATGCCAATATTGTACTGATGTATATATACTACTATGAGCACTTTGGGAAGTGCTAAACTGGTTGCACCTGGACATGATGTCAGGCATGGATGCACTTGAGTCATTTTCATTATAATATTCAGGAACATTTTTAGGAGATTGATCATTCAAGCATAATGAAAAATCCATTCATAATAAACATTATTTTCTAAATTATTCGATTATTTATACGGTGCCGTGTGCACAGTGCGCAGTCTGCACTGCCTTTAAAGAGCACAAGTAATGAAATATGTGTACACCACTGATAGATTGTTTAACTGCTTCATGGGGGCTGTATCCTGGCTGGCCCTGTGTGCCCTGATCCCCACCTCCAAACTGGAATATGCGGAAAAAGATGATAATTTCACGGTGCTGTGAGGTACATGTAAAAAATAATTGGATATTCATACAGCAGTACCTCAGCATATGAATGTAATCTGCTCCGGAGGCGAGATCTTAAGAGGGAATTTCGTATTGCGAAACGCCTTTTCCCATAGGAAATAATGTAAATGCAGATAATCCGTTCCAGCCACCCAAGAGATAATACCAATATTTTCCAATTTCCAACACTATAATCATACTTTTGCAAACAAAAACAATCAAAACATTTAGAAAAGACATGTAAATATGTACAATATGTGAAATATGAAATATACAGACATTAAACCTCATTTAACCTTACTTTACGATTCTTCATTTACGAAATCGTGCACGAAATGCAAATAAATAAATAAATAAATAAATAAATATAAACTTGCTTTGCTCGGCACAAACAAGTTGACGTTCAGTTCGGCCTTCGCTCGTATGCCAAGACAAATTTCTTGCACAATTCCAGTTCCTGAGGCGGGGCGTTCGTATGACGAGGTAATTGTGGGAATTTTTACGAAATCTGGCAACCGAGTCAGCAAGCTCACATGAAAGCGTGAAAAAACACTTTTTTGTTTTAGCTTGTGAGGTCATAGTTGCGAGACATACACCGAGTGTGTATCTGTATTTGTATTCTTTCGGAAATTTTCAGTTTCAATGCTCAACTTAAAGAATGTTACCATACATCAGTGTTCCAAACACTGTAACAATGTCCTCATTCCATCCATGTGCAGCTATAATGTAACTGCTGATCTACATAGAGTACGGCAGAACAGCTTACTGTGTAATAAAGTCACGTTTCAAGTTCAATTTTGTTCACATGTATCTTGACAGTTATAACATGACTTTCTCAAAAGGAAGAAAATTCTATCTGGTATTATGTCAGTTTTATTCGCTCTCAATAACGCAGGCAGGAAAGCGCAAATTAAATCTCAGTGCATGCAAGAGGCGGAAAAAAGAAGAGCAGACCTTTATTGAGCTGGACATTTACACCAAAATATATTGAACGTAACTGACTTTAAAAGGAAAAAAAATAACAAAGGGGGGTGGGGAGGGGGGGGGGGGAGGTAGGAACAAATCATTTACAATAAGGTTTAGCGTCCAGTTGGAGAAAATCAAACTTAGACAATTCAAACCCAATTACAGCAGAAAGGAAATATAGAAAAAAAGGTAAAAAAATATATATATAGGTTTCAGCCTGACTGAGGTTTTTACTCATTGAAAAAGATAATTATAAGAATTCAGCAATGTGGTGTAAAAGTATTCAGTGTGTCTATGGGAATAAACAGGAAATCGATTCGATTAGCGAGACAGGTTAGATAACTCCTGAGGTGATGGAGTAGCTGAAGGGAGGCTGAAAAGCTCCTCATCCTCTCCTCCCGGGGTCCTCGATGTAATTGGCACGCTCGCACTCTGAGTGACTCTCAGAGAACGGTGGGAGTGTAGGAGTGTGTGACATGCCATATTAGCACCCCTACGGGCACAGCGAGGCAAGCTGGAGGACCCTTGTCACATGTTGGTGCGGCACCGTGGAAGAGACTCAAACAAGCCGTTTAATTATGCAAAGAATTACGCTGTCCTATGGAAGACGGCGAAAAAAAATAAAAGAACTGCAACCGCACCTGAGGCTTCACTTGTTGGAGCAAAACAGGATTCACTTAAAAAGTTGTTTAGGTGAAGTGAAGTTTGAGAAATAAGGATTTCCCAGGATGTACTTCCTCACCTATACAGAATCGTGAACATGCATGAGTTGAGAAAGCTAAACGACATTAGACGTTATATATTATACTGCACGTTATAGTTTTACAATTTCTTTTTGGTACTAAAAAAAAAAAGGACCTAGGATTTAGGAGTATAACTTTAGAATTAAGTTTACTGCAAAAACTGTTTGTCTCCTTCACGGACTTCATACTCATACATTATTATGGGATTATCATATTATCAGAATACATTATTTGTAGAGCTGTCAATATTAACACATTAACCTATGTGATTAATCTACAAATTTTAACACATTATTTTTTTTAACACAAATGAATCATGTGACCAAGTTTGACCCTACTGGCTTCCCATAATTGTTTGTGCTAATGACTCACTTAACGCAGATAATATGATGACTGAGGAAACATTACAAGGTGTGCTGAACGGAAAGTTTCATTATTAAAAAGCTTCTAGATGGAAGTTTGGATAAAACCAAAGTTGTTTTTACATGAATGCATTAAAGATGTAAGCTGTGGGAGTGATGGCTCAGGTGGTTAAGGCTCTAAGGTAGTTGACTTCCGGATCTGAAAATCTGGGTTCGAGCACCGCCATCGGTGGGTTGCCACACCTTCATATTGCCCGGCCACTACATGTAGTGCCGGTCCCATTCGAGAGATTGTAATTTAACGTTTTTTTTTTTTATGTTGATATTTGAGATATTATAAAACTGCGTAATCTGTTTCGTCTTTCAGCGCCATCCAAACTGGACATCTGACAGATTTGCCGAATCCTCTATGAGTCACGAGATTGAATCCCGATGATGCCACAGCGACATGCACGTGGGAGACAAAGAAAGCAAAAAGTGCTCATGCTCTTCGGATGTGAGGAATGACATATGTTCTCTCCCCCGTCAATCATAATAACATTAGTGCGTAACTGTCAGCTCATGTATGCAGAAGAGGGCGGATAGTGCTTTCCTCATAGTGTGTTACACTGCCCTGTGAACCAGCAGGTCAGAAAAGATACGCTTGGCTGGTTTCGTATGTCTCAAAGGAAACACGTGTTAGCCATCAGCTTTCCCTGGGTGTTCAACATCATGTGATGTGGTTCAAAAAATTTGCGAGGAAAAGGGGTGGAGAAACAGAGAGTCCCTTTGGGTGAGGGTTGACTGGTAGAGGAATTCTTGCATCCCTTTTCTCTGGTCACCAATGATTATGAGCTGTGAGTAGTGAAAGAAAGAATGTGGTGCAGGGGTGAACAGCTTGACACTCCCTGAGAGCCTTAAAGGAAAACCATTGCTTCTCTAAATTAAGAGGAAGAATGTGTGGTAGGACAAGCATGACCTGGTCAGACTTCTCTCACGGCTGGCTTGAGGTAGAAGAGTCTGGACTGGCCTGCTTAGATTGTTGCCATGGCAACTCCCAGCAGGAAAAATGGAAAGGAAATGAATGAATGAATCTATAATGTGGCTGCAAACATTGGCGACATTTGCAGCTCAGGTACTGGAGGCTCTGGGTTGCTGATCGGACAGTCAGGGGTTTGAGCCCTGTAATCGGCAGGTCCCCACTGTTAGGTCCTTGGGCAAGACCTTTAGCCCTACACCCTGTACAACCCAGCCAATGCATGCAGCGCTGATCCCAAGCCCAATGGGAGAGTTGAGGATCAAATGACCTGGTGTGGCATCTTCTTGGATGAACAGGATAAAGCCCAAGCAATAAAGAAAGAAATAGTACTTTTTTCCTAACAACTTAAATCAGATGTTTATAGAGCATTAGTGCACTCTTTTTGTTCCTTTAGAAACACTTTATAATTCTAAAGAGCATGTCCAGAGGATGGTCTATACATGTCGAACCCTAGAAATTCCCATACTGTGACAAATCTCTATCTTATTTTGTTCCTTGACTTTGTAGATCTCCTACTTTGACCTGATTTAATCTGTCACAGTAATGGAAACAGGATCAGGCAGAAGTGTGACTGTGCTTGATCCTGTCCAACAGCCGCTAATTCCACCTCTATCACCATGTAGAAGATGTCATGCAGGACTTATTTATTCATTCTTTTACTCACAAAGTTTACTGCTTTTTATTCATTAATAAAATTCATTTATTAACTGACTATGCACCGATTCTTGCTTTAATATATCAACGACAAAAAAAAAGTGCCTCCGGCTTCTTGTTCAAATCAACACTAGGTCTATCTTCTATAATTAATTTAAAAAGAAGCCTAATTCTGCACTTGTGGAACACCTACCTATCTACTGATGCCTGAAGACTCTTAATAGAAATCAACTCTTTTTAACAAATGTCAACCTTAGCTTTATATTGTGCAAGCTCGCAGAAAACACCATGTAGCGTTATCCTTCCTCCAATGTCTTCCCAAGGTCACTTTAAATGAGGTCATCAGATTCCCCTCGTGATTTGAAAGCACTGAAGTCTCGTGAGAGTATATTGCAGAACCGTAACACCAAACCTGTGGTGTTTGTTTTTGTCTGCTTTACATTGTGTATTTGTGTCAAAAGTGTATAAGACTCACTTTGTCAGACTTACGAACGTATCCGACTTCCAAACGTGCTTCTGGAACAGAGTATTGAGTAACTGTTTCATCATAATGTCATAATTATAATAATTATATATTCGTGTATGTATGTATATGTATACACACATGGTGTATATATACAGTATTTGCAGTATATACAGTATATATACTGTATATATATATGCATCATATACATCAGAAACGTGTGTTTGCACATGTGCAGTGAGCGTATGTAGAACGGATTCACAGGTGAATGAATTCACCTGATTGAATTTATAGAACACCGGCTGAAGGTTTTTCCTCACAATGCTGCCTGACCTGATTGGTCAAACAGAATCATGTGATCATAGTTATTGGGTGAAACAGTCATGCGGTAGCCCTAACGGCTGCTTGGGTAGAATAAATGGTTAGAAAAGTGACGAGTCGAGTGTAGCCGAATGTAGCGGAGTAAGAATAGCGTTTCTTCCTCACAAATCTTACTTTTTTTTTTTTACTAAAAGTGAAAAGCATGGCACTACTCATAGAAGTATTTTTTTCCCAAAAAGTTATTCAAGTAAATGTTATTGAGTAAATGTAACTCGTTACTACCCACCTCTGTGAATAGTATTTGCAGCAGTAACAGCCACATGATGTAATACCTCTCCTGTCCACCAGGGGTCCAAAGAAGTCTGCAGTCGGTGATGAATTAGCCATGTTAGGGCCAGTTCCCATTCCCCATTTTTAGGTTTTAAAATTGATCTGTGCAATGGAGTCAATAGCTACGGTGCAGTAACAAAGCAACAAGGTAAATACAATGGCGCTACTGTAAGTAACGTCGGGTAAAAGCCATCAATTTCAAATGGTAAAGCCATACAAAATGCGCTATGGTGCCCTGAAAGGGTTATCAGATCCCTACAGAGAGAACTGCGATAGAGCTATTAAGTACAAAGTATAAAGTGCAAAGTGAAGGCAAAGTTGTTAGCTGTCTTCGTTCCAATACACAAAACTTTGCACATTTGTCATTTTTAATTGAAAATGTTTTATATACTTTTGAAATAATCTTTGTAGCACTTATTCGTGCTAAAAATTGTAATGCTCAGTGCTAAAATTCTGTGCAACTAGCAACCAATGGAAACAAAAAGGATGACTGTTTTCTTGCTAATCTTCTGCTCTCACCTTGGTCGCGCTGGGAAACACGAACTAGCTAATGAAACACGAAGAATAGCGCTATTGTGCCGGACCTCTGTGCGAGAGGAAAACTAATGTCTGCTGCTAATAACTGCTCTTCGCAAGGAATAGCCCATTGTCTGCTGCTAATAAAGACGCACCAAGCTTGGCGTAGAAAACACCATTTCTTACACACGTTTCTTCCAATGAATCGGAAGAGAGGTAAATTCCTGCCGTATTGCCTGGCAACGGCACCTCACACGTCTGCGAGTGAGCCAAGAACATGTCCGCGCGCTAGCGCAATACACAAAAGACAGCAGATATTAGCATTCAGTCGAAAGAAAGAACTCTCAAAAGACAACCGGGGAGACACTGTTATGAAACCGAACGACCTAAGATAACCTCCACAGCCGTCTCCGGCGGTACAGAGGTGCAAAACGTCTGCTAATTAGAACGGCATGACGGTTGAAGAGCGCACGGTCTAAAGGCTTGGTGTTTTCTTTGGCTCATTTGTGCCTACAAGACTGGGTAATGAGCAGGAAGGAATGGATCAGGCATTAGAAATATGATGGGGTAACAGAACCATTTGCGACAGCCTGCGACTATTCATTAGAGCGTGCAGTCCTTCCAAAGTAAAACATCTGCTCTCGTTTTTTCATTAGGTGGTCTATCCTTGCGTTGGCTTCCAGGAGGGAAGAGCAAAATGGGTTAAAGCTGTTCAAATATGGCCGACAAATCCAACAGGGTACGAAGGCTAAACAAATCTATTAAAAATTGCAACAAAAAAAAACATTTTTTTACCATGTTATTCCGATGGTACCTGTACCATGATATATAGCACCATGGTATTTTTGACAGTACCACCCTATGGTACATTCTTTAATAGTACCACCCTATGGAACACTGTGGCCAAAAACATAGTATATAAGGTTTATGTAATTATTTAATGGTAATATTTATACAGTACAATATGGTACTATATGTACCTGTGGCTATCATAATACACAGTGGCTAGCAAGTATCTATGGTACTATCTGTACTGTGCCATAACGGTACTATGTACTAGCTTATCTAATATAGGTAGTCCCTGACTTATGAATGAGTTCCGCTCTGGGAGCACGTTCGTAAGTCAGATTTGTTCTTAAGTCAGACAAAGTGAGACTTGTACACCTTTGGCACGAATATACACAATGTAAAGCACACCGATCCACTTCATCAAATCTGTCCCCTTTCCCCACACCGCCATCATGTGGCCAAAAACCATAATTCTGCCTAAGGAAATGAATTCCACTTAACATCAAAACAGTTTGAGAAACAGTGTTCACCAGGTTTTCTGACCAAGCAATCATTGCATAGTATTTTTGTTTATATTTTGTTATTTACAGACATTCAGACAGATTTGTATTCAGTATGCATTTACAAAGCCAAAAACCTGACAAAGTTGTAAAAAGGACAAAGTACAAAGAATATGTTTTTTTTTCCTTCAAATACAATCCAATTAGATTTTTCCTCTATTATGACCTCATATCAGAAGATCCTCTCCCCAGACCTGTTGTTCAGTTCTGCTGTTCTCTGGCATGGGTGTGGCTCAGCAGGAGCTCATTTACATACACACTGAGTTTTGTGTGAGGAGGAGTGAAATACATGGAGTTTGAAGTGTGAAAAAAAAATGCATGATCTGAGGGAGTTTTCAGCTGGAGAATTAACACACACACGTTGTGAGACCTGTGTTAACTTGTTTAAGAGCCAGTGAAATATGGCACCTTTAAGACACACATAAACTATATATGTATATTACTTATATATATACTTTCTTAATTCAGGAATGATAAGTAGATTCATTTGCATGTCTTTAGAAAACTGGATTACCCGAAGGAAACCCAACAAGCACTCGGGGAACATGCAAACTCCATGCACACAGACCCGAGGCGGGAATCGGACCCGGGCCCGGACCCGGACCCTGAAGGTTCAAGGCAACAGTGAGTAACAGCATGGCATTTTTAAAAAATCCCTTCACGATATTTGATTTAATGTCCACAACAATATAGATAGAATGTCGACATCCATGGTTCTTGTCTCAGGCAATGATCCACACACCCTGAGCACTGGTCCCAGGACTAGAGAGAAATGTGTGGGTTATTTCAAGAAGTACTGTATATCGGAGCAAAACCTGCTGCAAAATCAAAATGTGTGGATAGAATTATCTGCTGTGGCGACCCCTAGTGGGAGCAAGAAAAATCTGCTTATACTGAACAGGAGAATCTAAATTCTGTGTTGAAGGTTCGGAAAATTTAAATAATTTATCAAATAGGTTTAAAAGGTTTGTACTTATTGTTTTACATAAAATAAATGATTATTTATGATACTATATGGAGATCATTTCGAAAAATGTATCATGACATACTTGATCGCAGTTTATTTGTATCGCCAGGTCTCCAAGTACTAGTGATGGGCGATATGACCTCAAATTGATATCAAGATTAATTGAGCTTTTATTTTGATTATGATTAATGAACTTTATTACCAATCATATTTCACTGACAGACGGCACTATGGCTTCGCCTTGCACCTCCAGGGTCTGGGTTTGATTTCCACCTTGTATGTTCTCCCCGTGCTTGGTGGGTTTCCGTCGATTAGAGGTTCTGATTATCAATTTCAATTATTTGCTCAGTCCTGTCCAGCACCATATTTTTCGATCTAATACTGGCCTCAATGGCGTTCCATCATTTTTATACGCATCTCTTTTCAAAAACTTGATTTGGGTTTTGCAGACAGTGGAGCTGGACTTAAGGCATCTCATCACTTGAGTACGTCTTTAAACTTTTCAGATCTGAGCTCAAAAAACACACAAACACTCCTCGAGTTCTAAGAATAAAAGTCGGATCGCTACTTTTTTTACACGCTGTCGTGTCTCGAGGGGGAGCCTGAACTTTCGCACGCAGCAGGCCCTCGGAGGCTTTCTTTTAAAGTCAACGTGTGTCTTCATGAGTAAAACGAGGTCGCTGATGGAACCGTGCGCTGCGATTCATCTCCATGGCGACAAACCTGTCAGAAGAGATTTAAACTTTGACAGTACACGTCACACGGAGGGATTATAAACTGTATTTATCTTCGGTGCGGAGTTAATAAGCGTGCAGTGTTTAACAGATGAGTCGCCTGTGGAAAGTTGATGTGAGAGTAAATGACACTTAATTGCTATAATTGATTTCCACATGGGGCTCTGTTATTATCACCGGCACATTTTGTCCTGTTTAAAAAAGACGATTTCTCGGATAACTAGATGAAAGAAATTAATCCAGTGATCATGACAAACCTGACAAACTGCATAAAATTTTTTTAAATGACTGATGAAGGAGAATGTAAATATTATTATTATTATTATTATTATTATTATTATTATTATTATTATTATTGATGAATTGATGTATATAAAAAAAATCTTTATATATTTTTTTAAAGTTTAGATTAGGCTTCCTATTTTTTTCTTTTTTTTCTTTTTTCTTTTTTGATAAATCCTGATTGCTTACAAGAATTCAGTCTCATCTGTGATTGGTTTGATGCTTTACTATGTATGAAATGGTGAGCCAGTCTGTGGCCCTTTCTCTGCCACAGACCCAGAGGATGAAAGTAAAGACTGGTGGGAGAGAACAGAGAGTTCGCACAAGGTTTACTGATCAAGAAGGAAAGCAAAAATTTTCTTTCTGTAAAGTCACGTCTCCTAAAATTACCCCCATGTCAGGTGAAGCAAACATGCGCAGAAAGAATTTTTTTTTTTTCCGGGCTGGATCGGGTCAGACTCTTCCGTCTTTAATACGGCGCGACTTTGATCCAAATCCCATTAAAACACTGTATGTTTCTATAAAAAATATTAAATATACAGTAAAAAACAAATAATTCCCAAATATTCCCATAATGCACTTTTTCCCCTCTCCGCCCTTGTTTTTTGCTCTTAGTGCTCGCTTTACTTTATTAATTAACTCAAAAGAAGTGTATTAAAATTAAACCTGCTCAATGAAAAAAAACATTCTTAAAGGTTACCTGTTCTGCAAAATTCTTTTTTTTATTATTATTATTCATTTTTAGACTTTCAAATGAGTCTCCAGCGTGTGTGTGTGTGTGTGTGTGTGTGTGTGTGTTTGTGTACAAAAAAAAAAAAGTTGATTTATTTTGTATTGTCCAAGACTTAAACAAGCCAGTTAGATTTCCCCCTGATGTGACATCATATAAGAAGATCCCCTTTTCCCAGCTTGTCACTCAGCTTTGCTTTTCTCTGGAGGGGTGTGGCTCAGCAGTAGTGTATTTACATAGACACTGAAATGGCGCACATGGAGAAGGAGTGAAACCTGAGATCTGTGTTTAAGTGATAAAATAGTCAAATACGGACTCTTTAAATAAAATCATCCTTTAAAAACGTATTATCTGCTTTTTTTTTGGATGCTGCTAGTAAAGTATGGTGCTAACCATATGTATGCCAGTTAGTCCTGTAGATCCAGGGTTTTAGTAACAAGGACAACGAGCCATGTGATCGCACATCAAGAACACCCTGAGAAAAGACAGCTGTGATGTCAAAATGACACACCTGTGCTGTCCATCTACTGCTGGCGTCCTACAGGACACAGCGAGGACCCACTCTTGAGTGTCTCCCATAATCACCACCATGGTAACTCAGGCATCAGGGCTGCACTATCGCGCTTTATGTGTCTTTCTCCGAGACAATCACTTCACTTTAGCAAGACAGGGATAAGAACTAGACCTGACAGACAAAATAAGACTTAGCGACTAATGAAGCTAAGGTGAAAGCGCTGCCTGTCGATCCACCGTGAGGAAAGCAGAATTCAAGCAACTGAGACCTCCAGCTTCGGTAAAATGTCTGGAAAACCTCAGTGTTGTCATCCTGCTGCTCAGGAATATGGCAGTAAAGTTTTGCTGTTTGTGTTACATCATGTAGATATGACTGGCACAATTAAAGGAAAGTCATCTACTGCCCTCTGGTGGCAATAAAGTGCACAACAAGTGTATATTGTTTGATGCTTCATGATAATAATTAAAAACAGGCTCAAAATATATATTTTTTTATTTAATTATAAAGATATAATATATTTGTAAATGTTCATTTTCATTCATTTTTAAGTCCTGAACTTTACTTGCTCTGTACAGTATGAGCTTGTTACAATACAGTGCTTCGGGATACTCAAACCTGATTGATCAAAATTATTGCGTCATTTTATAAATCATTTTAGGTGCTCTTGAAGTTGCTTATAGAAGCAAATCAACCACCAGGATCCCTTCAAATATATCCACAGTTTTGAAAAAAAAAACATATAGTGTGCATATTTATGATAACTCTCTATGACAAGACAATTAGAATAAATGGTCTAAAAACCTCGCATTACGCTGTGGGCAGTAAAATTTATTAGAAGATACACCAATGTTGGCGTAAACAAGTGGTCTGTATTTTTTTAGGTGAGCTGTTGTCCTTGCATTAGATGATCAAAATAATCTGCATCAGTATTGTGTTTTATTATTTTAAAAAATAATAAGGTCTCACTTCATGATGTTGTGCTGCCCTCTAGTGGTGGAATAGCACTGCTGCACCAACCCCCTCAACACCACTCTCAAACCAAGACATACAGTAATGCAAAAAGCATATTTTACATGTGGTAGACCTGCATTACAGCGTTCCTAAACATGTGGAATATTCACCATTACCACCTGCATTAAAGCATTTTTAAACATGCGAACATCTACACCTGCCTTTACCTGCATGACATCATTTCTTATAACCAAAGACACACCTACATCAAACTAATCATAAACACATTTTGCATTACAGCACTGCTGAACAAATAAACATCGCTTACGTCTGTGTATATGCTAAACATCTCTATACACATCTCACATGCATCTATAATTCAATTCAATTAAATTTTATTTGTATAGAGCTTTTAACAATTGTCATTGTCGCAAAGCAACTTTACACAATCAAAATAATTATTTAATTTTGTATGGAATGTGAATGTGTATGAATCAAAATGGTCAGAAAGTCCCTGATGAGCGAGCCGAGGGCGACAGTGGCAAGGATAAACTCCCTGAGATGGCAATAGGAAGAAACCTTGAGGGGAACCGGACTCAACAGGGAACCCATCCTCATTTGGGTGAAACAGAAAGCAGGAATTGATCTGCATTCATACTGTGTGTTAGGTGGCAGGCAGTTCAGTATATCAGTTGATGTTAATTGCTGTTAATATGGTATTGGATTTATAACACCTGCATGACATCATTTCTTGACAAACATACAGTATTTGTTATACCCGTGTTAGACTATTTAAAAACATAAATAACCTGTTACAAGTTTACCTATAAAAAACCTGTTACACCTGCATTACAGCGTAACTAAACATATACACACCTGTAACACCTGCATTACACTATTCCTAAGGAGATACACACCTGTTACATCTGAAATATGAAATATAGAAACATATACACACCTGTTACATATGCATTACAGTGTAACCAAACATATACACACCTGTATATACACAGTGTAACCAAACATATACACACCTGTAACACCTGCATTACAGTGTAACCAAACATATACACACCTGTAACACCTGCATTACAGTGTAACCAAACATATACATACCTGTAACACCTGCATTACAGTGTAACCAAACATATACACACCTGTAACACCTGCATTACAGTGTAACCAAACATATACACACCTGTAACACCTGCATTACAGTGTAACCAAACATATACATACCTGTAACACCTGCATTACAGTGTAACCAAACATATACACACCTGTAACACCTGCATTACAGTGTAACCAAACATATACACACCTGTAACACCTGCATTACAGTGTAACCAAACATATACATACCTGTAACACCTGCATTACAGTGTAACCAAACATATACACACCTGTAACACCTGCATTACAGTGTAACCAAACATATACACACCTGTAACACCTGCATTACAGTGTAACCAAACATATACACACCTGTAACACCTGCATTACAGTGTAACCAAACATATACACACCTGTAACACCTGCATTACAGTGTAACCAAACATATACACACCTGTAACACCTGCATTACAGTGTAACCAAACATATACACACCTGTAACACCTGCATTACAGTGTAACCAAACATATACACACCTGTAACACCTGCATTACAGTGTAACCAAACATATACACACCTGTAACACCTGCATTACAGTGTAACCAAACATATACACACCTGTAACACCTGCATTACAGTGTAACCAAACATATACACACCTGTAACACCTGCATTACAGTGTAACCAAACATATACACACCTGTAACACCTGCATTACAGTGTAACCAAACATATACATACCTGTAACACCTGCATTACAGTGTAACCAAACATATACACACCTGTAACACCTGCATTACAGTGTAACCAAACATATACACACCTGTAACACCTGCATTACAGTGTAACCAAACATATACACACCTGTAACACCTGCATTACAGTGTAACCAAACATATACATACCTGTAACACCTGCATTACAGTGTAACCAAACATATACACACCTGTAACACCTGCATTACAGTGTAACCAAACATATACACACCTGTAACACCTGCATTACAGTGTAACCAAACATATACACACCTGTAACACCTGCGTTACAGTGTAACCAAACATATACACACCTGTAACACCTGCTTTACAGTGTAACCAAACATATACACACCTGTAACACCTGCTTTACAGTGTAACCAAACATATACACACCTGTAACACCTGCATTACAGTGTAACTAAACATATACACACCTGTAACACCTGCGTTACAGTGTAACCAAACCTATACACACCTGTAACACCTGCATTACAGTGTAACTAAACATATACACACCTGTAACACCTGCATTACAGTGTAACTAAACATATACACACCTGTAACATCTGCACTACAGTGTAACTAAACATATACACACCTGTAACACCTGCATTACAGTGTAACTAAACATATACACACCTGTTACACCTGCATTACAGTGTAACTAAACATATACACACCTGTAACATCTGCACTACAGTGTAACTAAACATATACACACCTGTAACACCTACATTACAGTGTAACAAGATATATACACACCTGTAACATCTGCATTACAGTGTAACTAAACATACACACACCTGTTACACCTGCACTACAGTGTAACTAAACATACACACCCCTGTAACACCTGAACTACAGTGTAACTAAACATACACACACCTGTAACACCTGAACTACAGTGTAACTAAACATAAACACACCTGTTGCACCTGCATTACAGTGTAACTAACCATAGACACACCTGTTACACCTGCATTACAGTGTAACTAAACATATACACACCTGTAGCATCTGCATTACTGTGTAACTAAACATACACACACCTGTTACACCTGAACTACAGTGTAACTAAACATAGACACACCTGTAAAACCTGCACTACAATGTAACTAAACATACATACACCTGTTACACCTGCATTACAGTGTAACTAAACATAGACACACCTGTTACACCTGCATTACAGTGTAACTAAACATAGACACACCTGTTACACCTTCATTACAGTGTAACTAAACATATACGCACCTGTAACATCTGCACTGCAGTGTAACTAAACATATACACACCTGTAACACCTGCACTACAGTGTAACTAAACATATACACACCTGTTACACCTGCATTACAGTGTAACTAAACATAGACACACCTGTAACACCTGAACTACAGTGTAACTAAACATAGACACACCTGTTACACCTGCATTACAGTGTAACTAAACATAGACACACCTGTAACATCTGCACTACAGTGTAACTAAACATATACACACCTGTAACACCTACATTACAGTGTAACAAGATATATACACACCTGTAACATCTGCATTACAGTGTAACTAAACATACACACACCTGTTACACCTGCACTACAGTGTAACTAAACATACACACCCCTGTAACACCTGAACTACAGTGTAACTAAACATAGACACACCTGTTACACCTGCATTACAGTGTAACTAAACATATACACACCTGTAGCACCTGCATTACAGTGTAACTAAACATAGACACACCTGTTACACCTGCATTACAGTGTAACTAAACATATACACACCTGTAGCATCTGCATTACTGTGTAACTAAACATACACACACCTGTTACACCTGAACTACAGTGTAACTAAACATAGACACACCTGTAAAACCTGCACTACAATGTAACTAAACATACATACACCTGTTACACCTGCATTACAGTGTAACTAAACATAGACACACCTGTAACACCTGCACTACAGTGTAACTAAACATAGACACACCTGTTACACCTGCATTACAGTGTAACTAAACATAGACACACCTGTAACACCTGCACTACAATGTAACTAAACATACATACACCTGTTACACCTGCATTACAGTGTAACTAAACATAGACACATGTTACACCTTCATTACAGTGTAACTAAACATAGACACACCTGTAACACCTGCATTACAGTGTAACTAAACATATACACACCTGTAACACCTGCATTACAGTGTAACTAAACATATAAACACCTGTTACACCTGCATTACAGTGTAACTAAACATACACACCCCTGTAACACCTGCATTACAGTGTAACTAAACATATAAACACCTGTTACATATGCATTACAGTGTAACTAAACATATACACACCTGTTACACCTGCATTACAGTGTAACTAAACATAGACACACCTGTAACACCTGAACTACAGTGTAACTAAACATACATACACCTGTTACACCTGCATTACAGTGTAACTAAACATAAACACACCTGTTACACCTGCATTACAGTGTAACTAAACATAGACACACCTGTAAAACTGCATTACAGTGTAACTAAACATATGCACACCTGTTATACCTGCATTATAGCACAAGTACACATATGCACATCTGTTACACCCAAAATACAGTGTAACTAAACATATGTGCACTTGCATTCCAGCATAACTAAACATATGCACAGCTGTAACACCTGCATTACACTATTCCTAAGGAGATACACACCTGTTAGATCTGAAATATGACATTTAGAAACATATGCACTCCTGTTACACCTGCGTTACAGCATAAATAAACATACGGACACCTGTTACCCCAGCATTAAACTGTTGATAACCATAACAGGTGTGTGAATGTAATATACAATATTACATTCACGCACCTGTTATGTTCTGCATTACAGCATTTCTATTCATGTACACACCTGTTACACCTTAATTACACTATTTGTAAGACTATACACACCTGTTAGACCCTCAATAAAACATTCCTAAACATTTACACACCTGTTACGTCTGCATTACACTATTTCTAAGCCTATACACACCTGTTACACCTGCATTACAACATTCTTAAACATATACACACCTCTATTATACCATTCCTATTCAAATACACACCTGTTACACCTGCATTAAAGCATTTCTATTCATTTACACACCTGTTACGGTTGCATTAAAACATTCCAAAACATATACACACCTGTAACACCTGTATAACACCCTTTATAAACATATACACACACCTTACGCCTGCAATACTGTATTTATAAAGATATATACACACATGTGTAACACATGCATTACAACATTAATAAACATGTACACCTGTTACACTTGCATTATACAAATTTTTTTTAAAAATCTAATTGTTCCTACATATTTATTTATTTACTTATTTATTTAGGCAGTATGCATTTTTGTGTGTTTTAACCTTGTTTACTTTATTGCCTATTACCTTGTTTACTACTATGCATTAATGAGTTCACTGTTAATTAGAAATTAATAGAACTTGTTGAATGTACACAGATATTATATTCATGGATGACAGAAATTCTTACTCAGAAACAGTTTGATACATAAAATTGTCAATAATTTGTAGTTCAATCAACAGCATCATCTCAGTTATGATTAATGAGTATTTATACTGTAGCCCTCCAAAATTAAAATTAGATATTTTAAATCCTGATCCTTTTTATTTGTGTCCCAAAAACATCGAGAAATGTTTGGCTGGCCCAAAATGTTGTTTTGCTCCATATATAAAAGTAAATGTGCTTTAAGACAAAGTCAAAATTATACTATATTTGTCATATAATCACACTGTATATATTTTAATTCTTTACACTCTAATTTCTCCTCCGCATCACATGTGATGCTTTCATAAATTCATAAAATAATTCAAAAATCATAAATATTTTGTAAATATTACATTTACAATCTCCAGCGCTTAATCCTTTCATAGTATCAAATTGGAGCTATTAAACTTGGCCACCAGGTGTCACCCTTTTCAAACAAATAATAACAGTAAAATATTTTGCACAAGCATGTTTGTTTTTTTTTGTTTTTGTTTTTTGTTTTTTTACTAATATGCTTTTAAAATTTAATTCCTACAAATATAGATAGGATAAACAAGCCCTTAAACACACTTCTATACTATAATCTTAATGCATTACCTATACAGTATACCACTATACTGAAACCTTTACTAACAAACCCTCGGGTGCTCACCTGATTTGTGGGCGGAGCGTAGGCAGGTGAGGGAGGCGTTCAAGCGGGCGCACTCGTCCTCACTCGCTCCAAACTTCTGCAACGTCTCGCACACATCGCCGTCCGACATGTCTAAGAGCGACTCGAGAGTCAGCTCGCCTGGCGAGATCTCCTACGACACACAGGCAGGATGAAATGTTACACATGGCACGTAGAATGTTGTATCCCACTATGCATTAATGAGTTAATTATTACTTAGCAAGTAATAGAACTTGTAGAATGTACACAGATATTATATTCATGGATAACAGAAATTCTTACTCAGAAACTGTTTGATTAACTTTTAATATGAAACTGTTAAGCTGTTTATATTGAGACTATATTAAATTACATATATTAACCCACAGCACAACATAAAAAGTCAAATCAGAAGTACTGACATCTAGCAAGAGTGACTAAAGAGTTTTCTTATATGGTTGGTAAATATCCTGCAAATATCGAAGAAACAAATATTTTAACAATGACTATACGTAAAATTCTTAGCTTGAGAATTGAACAAGTCAATAAAATACACTCATCTTTTAGGAAAGAAATCCTATAAAACATACAACTGCTTGCTTAAGAAAGTAACATATTTTACACCATATACCTCCAATAATAATCCAAATAAAATAATATATACTCTTATTAAATAATAGTTTATGAATTGTTATTACAGTATTTAAATCTCAGGTTTTATCTCTTATTCCAACCACAAAATGAGTTTTATACACTGTGCACAGTAAACACTTATCCAGACCCATCCATCTATCTGCAGTTCTTCTTTCTCACCAGCAGAGGGCAACGTGCTTGATGTACTTGATTATGCTTTATAAGGCACAGACAAACTATTTTACATTTAAACATAGTTTTACTGTTAATACAGGAATAAGCTGAAAACATTGTTGTTCTGCACTAGACAAAAACTAGGGACGGGATTCATCGGTCACCACCCAGTACGATATTATAACGATACCTCGGTGCTGATTCGATTAAAACTGAGATTCTATAAGTATTACGATTTTATAAATATCCTGAATCAATATCACATTTGTCTTAAATTTTGTTACAATTTTAAACCGTTAAAAAAAGTTTAATGAGCAGTTAAATGTAGTGCGTTCCTTATAACAATCCTTCTTCTTTTTTTCCGCTTTAACCCAACCATAGTATTTAAACGTTACAATCTAACTTCAAATACAAGAGTTTCGCAGTTAACTAAGCAGCACATGTTTCTGTCCTCTGCCATAATTATTATTTCTAAACACACTTACAAATAACTCACTCTTACCACACGTGTAAATAGTTCAGAGTGCGCCACCTGTAGGATTATAAAGAAACCGCAACGTTTTACCGTGATACTTCAGTCTCAAAACTCAACTTGACAGTGCGCGTGCGGGTTGAGTGAACTAATTTGAGCTAATGGTGCGACATTCGGAAATTTCTGCTTCAGAATCATTTATATCTGAGGCTTCCGATCACCGGTCACGGCCAATCAAACTGAAAAATAAACAGCCATTTCTGGTCACTCTATTATAAATTAAAAAATAATAGAGTTTTTTTTGTTTTGTTTTGGGAGGCGATACGTGATTCACCACACAAAGAATTGCGATTCATAACTGAATCGATTTTTCCCTCCATCTCTTACACATATTTATATACAAGGAATAAAAACAAACTTTGAATGCTTAAACTTTTTCATTATCAAGAAAAATCACTCGGGATGTCTGAAGGCTTTACAGTATTACATTACAGGTTTAACATTCGAATCAATTTCCTTCTTTATGTTTTCTGTTCACATTTTTCTGCCAGGCTCAAAACAGATCTAGACAAATGAATAAAAACTATATTCAGCTTGCTGAATATTTTGACCATTTATGATCCATGAAAAACAAATAAACAAATAAAGTTTTTTGGAACCGTAAGTTCAGTGTGTTAAGGCTCTGAGTTAAGGTGGTAATGATGGAAAGTTTGGATCATTTTAGTGACTCGGTTCTTTGAATCTCGTTCATCTGCAACACGTCTACATACACAAATTCTGGCTCTAGTTCCAGTAATGAAAATATTACAATGCAGCTAAAGACATGTTATGATAAACAGAACGAGCAGCTCACCGTCATATCTTCTAGTCCGACTCGTTCGTTCTTTTTTATCTATTGCACTGCTTAGCATCTATGGGAGTCACGTGACAAAAGAATGAACAATTCGGACCAAAAGACTCGGGAGGTAACTACTCATTTCTGTTTCCTGTACATAACCTACGGAGGTTTTGTGATGCTTTGCGCACGCGCGCCCCATAGAAAATGAATCAATCACACTCTGAGACTACTCAATCCTCTGAGTCACGAGTCAAGACTCGTTCAAAAAGAATGAATAGTTCTTGAACGACCCATCACGATAAGATCGGCAGTTTAAACCCCAGCTCTGCCAGGTTGCCATTGTTGGGCCCTTGAGCAAGGCCCTTAACCCTGTCTGCTCCAGGGGCGCTGTATAATGGCTGAGGGTTAGAATCTCTTTCTATTTAACTGTGCAGCAGTCATGGTTCTTCCTCAAATATTATAATGAACCCTAGACTACATCTTTCGGAAGAGTTCAGGTCTCATGAAGGCCTTCCTGGAAAAGCCAGACCAAAACTTACCTCTGCTGCAGCGTAGGAGCTCATTTAGAGTCACCAGCCTCAGAAATCACCAATTAACAAACAGCACCTCAGATTAGAGCCGTTATGAAGGATTTACAGGAAGTAGCAGATATACATCTTAACATGTTCAACTGTTCAAATGAGATTATTGCATATTTTGGATGCCTTCAGCATTGTTTTACATATAAAAATCAACAACGACCATGGATTTAGAAGGGGTGTCCAAACTTTTGACTGGTAGTGTATGTGCAAATACAACTAATAAAACTAATAATTTGTTATATTGCTTTTAAACATGCCTATTTTTAGATATTTCTTATAGTCATTTTATTCACTTCAAATGTTTCATTCTATAAAGAAGCAAAATTTTTATAAGTGTGTCTGGAAATGGTGTAGTATTTGTTATTATATAAAAATTATTTTAAAAAAGTTTTGAAAGCTATTACTGTACAGTGACACCAGGGATAACTTGATTTTTAATGGGAAACTTTATAGTCCTTAAACATCACTAATTTACAACCGTGAACAGGAACACGCACATATCGTTGTTTTACGACAGCTTATAGTTATTTTTCTAAATGAAAGAAAAACATGATACTTTTTTTTATCTGTTTGTAGCTAGTTTCTGTTAATATTTATATTACACCAGTTCCTTAAATGCCTTTCTTTTGACTCCTGTCCTGTTGCTATAGTATATTGTGAAGCTCAAACTGAAGATGTTCCTGTATCAGAAAACGTACTCGTACCGTATCTTAAAGATCACAAAACAGCTTTACCTCTGACTACACCAAAGCCCTGAGACGAAAATGATTTAATAAACTTCTTATCAATATTTAAACCTTTTTAACTGTTAATCCCTGTGTAATCCTGTGTGTAAATTGGTACAATAACATATACAAACGAGTGCTTTGATATAAACCTGTGATTTGCTTGGCAGCTGAAACTACAGTGCTGCTCTTATAGGAAATGAATCAACACCTCCTGACCAATCTGATTAAAGAATTAATCGGTGCTGAGTTATAAAGCGGATTATCAGTCACCACAGAACAATGGATAAGCCATAAAAAGAGACTTAATATGTCCTAAAATCTCTGTCTATTATGCATCACAACGTTTGTGTAACATTTAGGTAAATTATGCTTTATTTGGCTCGTGCTTTCATCCCAAGCTCACAGAATTCTTTCAGACGTCTCAAGTTCATGATTTCTGAGAGTCAGTACCCACCTCTGTGACCTCTTTCCTCATGTTGACGATGCGGAGCCAGTGTGAGAGACGGGGAAAGCCGTCCAGCTCAACGTTCCGCTCCTGTAAGGGCACTTTATGTTTATAGGAGAGCTGCCGGCTGAAGTACTTCACCAGCTTACCCTGAGAGGACAGACACAGAGAGAAATAAGAAGACCATGATCACCAGCATGCAGTGCGTGTCTCCTTATTAGACATTAAGATTAAGTTTCACATTTATCATGATGCTCATAAGCCACGCCCCCTCGCAACATCATTAGCATGCTGTTAGCATGTTGCTAATACGACTAGATTACATGTTGTTAGAATGATGCTAACAATATTAGCATGCTGCTAACAATATTAGCATGATGCTAACAATATTAGCATGATGCTAACAATATTAGCATGATGCTAACAATATTAGCATGATGCTAACATTATTAGCATGTCGCTAACATTGCTAGCATGTCGCTAGCATTATGATAACTATATTAGCATTTTGCTATTAACATGAGTAGCATGTTGCTAGCACAATGCTAATATGATTAGTGTGTCGCTAACATGACATTAAGCGGATTAGTATGCTGCTAGCATTATGCTAAATGTATTAGTACCGTAGAATGTTGCTTACATGATGCTAGAGTGGTTAGCATGCTGCTAGCATGACTCCAATGTTCTGCCACGGCAAGCACCACTCACATTTTCTTCAGAAAATGTACCTGTCTAGTTACTTTTATTTTTACTTTTTGTCAAAGTTTCAAAAGTGTTAATGTTTAAGTGATACCTTTTCATGATCTGTATGCTGATTTAGAACACAGCAACAATCAATATGGGCCAATAAAAAGCCAGAATTGTACATAATATGATCTTTAAACCTGAATTGTGTAAGCTTTAACTTACAATAATAATTACAATCCTTTGACAATGGATACTCCTTTCATGAATGTCAACAATATTAACAACATTATGCACATTTCTAAAACTCCTTGGAGCATAAATAATACATAGAATGATGTTTCTGTACATTACATGTTAATTATTAAGCATACAGTATCAGAATGATAGCTTTAATACATTCTTTGACTTAAGCAGTATAGAAAATTAATCAACACCTTTTGACCAATCAGGATCAAGCATTGAAGAGTAGTGTAGAGGGGTAACAAATAGCAATATGAACCAGGGAGACTCAGGATTTGGCTAAGCTTGTTACATAGGCCTTAATATTTTGTTCAATTCCCACCCAATGCCTCACTGATTGGCTCAGATTTCATTTGTAGTAAGGCATCTAACCAATCACAGCCAACAACGAATTCTGGTATCCAATCATAAAACAGAAGGCGGGCTTTATCAGGACACAAGGAGCCGCAAAGAGAAATGTACAGTACTGTTCAACAACCACAACAACAACTGCGACAGGCTGCAAAGTGCCCAAAAATATAAAATTTTAAAATTGCTTGTTTTTATAGCAATCACAGCAGCAGCTTCATTTCCCCTCTCGTCTGTTCCAACCACTCAGCATTCAGCATCAGCAGTATACAGTACTAATCACTGGCCTGATCCTCTGCCATCATCTGCACCTGTTTCTCACTGGTACATACCTTTAGGTGCACTGTTTTTTTATGCTTGAATGATTTATAGGTCACTGTTTTTATACATTTATAATTAAAGAAATATTGTCCATGTATTATAAGTGAAGCTAATTATTATTAGATAAACTCTAAAACAGAATTAAAGAGAATCACTTTTCCTAACCAGCTCTGTATCTTTAGTTTGTCTCAAGTATTTAAAAAAAACATTGCAAAACAGACATAATTCAAATAACACAAAATTATAAATGATGTAAATAAAAATAATAATAATAATAATAATAATAATAATAATTGATCATTTTTGATAATTGAATTGTCAGTTAATATCAGTTAAGTTAATTTATAAATTTATTGAATAATAATAATAATAATAATAATAATAATAATAATAACAATAATAATAATAATAGCATTAGAATTTTTTATCTGACTAAATGTGCCAAATATTGGACAAAACATAACCACAGCAACTGCAAAAACTTCAATACTACTCATTTATTCATACATTCAGAAGATTATTGGATTACTTGTGAACCCCATTTACCGCAGCCATTGTATTTGTCACTACAAAATATTCACTCATTCTCAATAACACTTATTGTGTACAGGGTTACAGGGGACTGGAGCCTATCCCAGGGGAATCAGGGCACTAGATGGGGGACACCCTGGACGGAGTGCCAATCCATCACAAGGCACACGTACACACACAGCAGGCAATTTGAAAAGGAACCTAATCTACATGTTTTTGGAACATGGGAGGAAAGCGGAGCATTTGATGGTAACGCACCAAGCACGGAGAGAATATGCAAACTCTATGCACACAGACCACGAAGCGGTGATCAAACCGATCTGGAGTTGCGAGGCCACGGTGCTAACCACTACGACACTGTGCCGTCTTGTTATAAATGAATGGATGAGTAAATCAATGGTGTACAGTATTTGTATCCCAAAACTTTCTTCAAGATCTTTTTCTTATTTCTTATTACTTGTCTTAATATTACTGCTCTATAAAAAGCTGCCGAGTGTCGTGTCATGGGTGTGATGCCTAAATTGTCTGAGTGTCACAAGACACACACATACTTTCTCGTGTACAAATGCAGTCTTGAAAGCTCTAAAACCACGCGGCTGAGCTGAGCTCGTGCGATCATGTGATACGGTGCAAGTTATGAGAATCAGGATCACTGGTTATGATGGATAGCATGCATGATCTGTAAGTGTATGTTTTATTCCAGAAAAATTTTCATGACTAAAAAAACTCTCAATCTACCTTTGTATCTTTGTATCATTTATTAGATGATATCTTTAAAGTTCTACCTTATTAACAACATGACAGAAAGCATGTTATTTAGACAGTATGGCACATAAGAATCTGACTAGCCAGCTAGTGGCCAAAAGTAAAAAAAAAAAATATATATATATATATATATTATATTTCTCCTTGTGCACCAAACAGGTGATGTCACTAATGAATTCTAGCCTATCTGACTGAAGTGTTGTGCTAAATAACTAGAAAAATTAGTGAAAAACTGGATACGTGACATTGGTCTTCAGCTTTCAGGAGCCATGGTCTGGGTCACCTCCAGATCCAACCCCAATAGAAAACTGTTGAACATTGATAAAGAAGGCAGTAGCAGTCAAGAAACCGTCTTCTGTACATGATCTTCAGGAAGCAATCAAAAATGCAGTTAAAATGATAAAAAAAAAAATAGAATGTCATTAAAAAATAGGTGTTATATGTATATGAAAATAGATGTTATATGTATATGTTAGGACAACGTCTAATCCTTTATTACTCATAAATCTCAGGTTACTGCTCAGGTTATTTATTAACGACTATTAATAATTAACTATGATGCTATTATCCTGTGGGAATAAGGGTTTAATATTAGCACAGTTCTCCTAGTTACACTACCTACAAATCGTTTTTAGCCGCAGTTGTGTCCAGACTGAATCCCTCAGCCCTTTATTTTTGGCACTGAACCAGTGACCTGCTGTGACTCATTCAACTGCTGCACTTTTCTAGAAGTCTTCAGGTATCTGAGCTGTTCGGCTGTTTGGGGTGCCACAAAACACCAAGAAGCAACAAAGAAGCGATTCTCTTTTTAAACAGCATTTAAGAATGTATAAAAATTTTAAAAAATTGTTATATGATTTCCATCCTTATAAAACATGCCATATATTAATTAATAGCCTTGAAACAAGGGACCCAGAGTGATCACAGTAAAGTGCTCGCCTGATCATCTAGAGATCGTTAGTTCGATTCCCGGGTGATGCTGCAGCCTCCCGCAGTCGGGGGCCAGATGAGAGCTGATTGGCCGAGCTCTCTCAGATGGGTGGAGTGGGAGGCACTTAGTGCTCTCCCATCAAGCGCGGCTCTAAGCCAATTACGGGAGCTGCCCCCCCCCCCCTGCCCCCCCCTGCCCCCCCTCCCCAGTTGCTCTCTCCACAGTACTGGGGACTACGTACGCATAGAGTAATTATCTGGACATGGGACATGGAGTGATACATATAGTTTAACATCTCAGTGGTAATACAGGCTATTACTGTATCTCCATTTGTCTTGTCTCGGTCGGACGCAACTGTTATATAAATGTTGCCCTAGGGGAAGTTGCTAAAAGTTGCTAAAACTCAAACTCTGGCAACCCATCTCAAAAGTATTGAGCCATAAGTGAAATGCAATCTTTTAATGACCTTCTCATTGTTAAGTATGGCAATCAAGATAATAATAATAATCTTATATTTTATGCTTCACAACAATTCCTCAAAAACCTGCTGGATCCTCAAAAAGAAGTCTGCAGTACTCTGGTGTCGCTAGCTCAATCCATGCCTGCTTGATTGCTTCCTGAAAATCATGTACAAAAGACAGCTTCTTGACTACTACTGCCTTCTTTAGCATTATCCAACAGATGACCCAGGTCATGGCTTCAGAAGCTGAATACCATTCTTACATATCCTGTTTTCACTAGTATTTCTAGTTAATTAGTACAACTCTTCAGCCAGATAGACTAGAACTAATTAGTGACATCACCTGTTTTGTGCACAGGGAGAACTTTAATACATGGCATATGTTGTCTTGTGGCCACAGCAATTTGGAAACATCAATCAGCCTACAGGGCATGTCTTTGGATTATAGGGGAAATACAAGTACCTTATATTTAGGGAAACCCCTCAAGCACAGGAAGGACATGCAGACAACATGCACATGAGATTTAAACCCACAACCCTTACGGTTCAACGTGACAGTGCTAACCACAAAGCCACCATAGCAGGGTACTACTTTTTTTCCCCCTTTTTTTTTTTTCTCCTTAAGATGTTTCCCTTCTCCCTCCATATACCGTAAAATACAGAGTGATTTCAATTTCACAGGCTATAGAAACTCTCATCAACACTGCAATGCAGCCACAATTGAAAACGTTATTCCACATCCGCCTGACCCACTTCAATTGTGTGTTAAATGAAGGCCTCGTGTCCTGTTGTGTGTGTTAAAGATTATGAAACTTTTCCTCTAGCTCGTTCTGAGTCAACTGTAAATCTTATCCTATATCTTCTGCATAAATCTGTGGGTAACTAATGAAACTTCGTTGCAGTATCTGGTGGCAATTTAAAATCGTGCGAAGAAACAATTTCTGTCAAATATAGATGAAGTATCCTAACGTGTTCGACTAGATGTTTGTTTGATTCCAAATTTATGCTTCTTTAGTTTTGTACATCATCTATACAGTAAGTCTAATAATAATGATTTGTATTAGCACCTGTTAGCATCTTGTATATCACACACCAAAACATAAGCTGTCATTTAAAAAAAAAAAAAAAAAAAAAGAAGAAGAGTCATAAACAGTATTTTAATTATTTCAAATATTTCAAGAATAAGTGACATATTTGACTTTCTAGCTTCTGCTTATTGTTGTAACGGAAATGAAAAACATTAGTGACTAGCTAGCAGCAACATCTACAGTACTTCAGGAAGTATTAGGCTAACACATGCTAAGTTGTTAGCTTATTACTACTAGCTAAGAGTTCTAAGCTTTGACCGTGATAGGTAATTAAATATTAGAGCTGGGAATCACCAGTCACCTCCCGATACGATATTATTATGATACCTAGATGCCAATTCAATTAATGCTGCGATTCTGTAACTATCACAATTTTATAAATATCCTAATTCAATATTACATTTTTTCCCCATTTTGTTACACTTTTAAGACCTTGAACCTTTAAAATATACCTTTTTTTTTTTTTTTTCAATTTTAATATTTTAAAGATTTTATACCATATCATTATTCAACAGCTTCACAACCATCCTTATTGAACATGAGGAATTAAATGTAGCTGGTCCCCATATTGGTTTTCCCTCTTAAAAACCAAGCCAACATACATTATACATTTAACTGGGCAGCACGTATCTCTGTCATCTGCCATAATTCTCATTTCTAAACAAACTTAGCAAATAATTCACTCCCACCACATGGGATGGCAGTGTGTGAATAGTTTAGAGTACGCCACCTGTTGCATTATAAAGAAACAGTGAGGTACGATACAGAAGGCTGTGTGGCGATACATGAATCTGCACACAAAAGAATCGCCATTAATAGCTGAATCAAATTTTTTCCCATTTTTAATATCATCTTAATGTATTGTGTATTGTCAACATACACATTTACTTGTTGAATCTAAATAATTCGATTTACTTATATTTAAGGAGGAATATATACAGCACTCATCACACTTGATGAAAGTGCTCTGTTTGTTTGTTTTTTATCACTTCATATATCAAATTCACCAAGTCTAACACTGCCTCAATACAAACCTATGAATTTGAGGTTACAAGACAGCATCACTTCCTACTATAATGCAATATTCCTTTAATAAGGATTATTCATACAAGCAAAACTCTTGTAATTCTGTTCATTCTTGCTTTTTAAATAATATACAGTAATTAGTGGGAGCGAGGAAGTTCTCAATTAGGTTTTGTTTATAGACTTTCTGCACCTGACATTGTGATGTCTGTCCGCCATGGTTCTGCCCACTACTTACCGGATGCTGGTGCCAAAACCCACATAGAAAAGCTGTCACGAAAGCCCTTTCCACAAGAACACACATCTGCTAAAGTTATGTCATTGTCATGTCTCCTTCTCGTTCCGAATCGCCTCTGAACCAGCCCTGCTGTTTTGTTCATAGCTAACACAAGCTAAAAAGCTACATAGCGCCAGGCTAAATCTCAAATTCTTCTTTAACCCCTCATCAAGGGCACTACTTGTCGTGTGGAACACGGGATTGTACCTTAGCTTTCCATTTAATGCTATTACAGAGCATTTATTTAGCTATTAATTAGCAATGCTTGTTGAAATGTCAGTACTAGTTAACTAGTAACATGCACATCATTTTATGAACTGTAAAGCACAGCATACGCAATGTCATCGTCTCATTTGCAACAGATGAACTGAACGAGCTAACACTAAAACTAACCCTAGCGCTAGCACACGCCATCAAATCCACAAATCAAACCTTCTTTATCCATTTCCAGACGCTTGTTTCAGAGTTACAGAGTCCCCCAAAACATACCTGATATTAAAATAATTAGCATAACAGACATCAGATATCAATTACTTGCTTACTGTTTTATCTGTGCGACAAAGCATCGATATTTCTGTTTGTTTGTTTGTTTGTTTTTCTGTTCTGAAACACACCTCAAATGTAATTATCAACGTAAATTCATAGTAGCCTGATATCGTTTAACGGTGCTTCTGCCGTCCACTGTTGTGACTAATGCCATAGTAGTCACATGTCTGCAAAAGGTCCATAAAGATATACAGTACAGCATGTACTGACCAAACTGCTCTGAAGATGTCAGTATGTGCAAAATTAGATGTACTGTACATACCATACAGTATAATAGAATTAACACTAGGATACTGTGTGAGGATACAGTGCAGTATTTTAGCCAAGTGTTAGTCTGCGTGCTTTAAGAAACAAAAAACTCCTCCCCTCACTGTGGGGCATCCCCGCTTCCAGTCAATGCCAGAGGGAGTCCCTTGTTTTTCCCTGCCTTCTCTAGTGCTTACATTTTGGAGCTTAGCATGACGCAATTAGCAATTAAAATCCCCGATTTGCAAATGAAGGTAAAACCTAATGCAAATGATTCAATCAATATAAGGCCTCTATCTGTGTTCATGTTATCAAGCGAGGAAACTGAAGCATTTTTTTTCTCTCTTTTTTTCTTCTTTTATTTTTTTTTTTTTTTGCACCACCTGCAGAATGCGCCTCACTGCAGCTTCTTCGTTTAATACCCACACACACACACACACACACATAAACGTACAGACACAAACAATTACACAGATGCACTTTAATTGCAATAAAGCAAGATGGATATTGTGTTCAGGGGTGTTATGCTGTAGGAGAGCGAATGCTCAAAAAAAACATGATGGAGGGATGCATGGATGGTGTTGGTGATGGAGTGTAATGATTATGTTGGTGTTGGTGGTGATAGTTACAGTTACAGTAACCATAACATAATGGCGATTATGATGGGGATGGTAGTGGTTATGATGATGGTTATGGTGATGTGTTGGTTATAGTGTTGGTGGTGATGTTTCTGGTTTTGGTGATGATGGTGATGGTGACTGTGATGATGTTGGTGATGGTTTTGGTTTTAATGGGGTTGGTGGCTATGAGGATAGCAGTGATGGTGCTGGTGGTGACGGTTTTGGTGTTGGTGATGGTTTCGGTTTTAATATTGGTGGTGGTTGTGGTTTTCATGATTATTCTGATGGTTTTTGGTGGTGGTGGAGTTGGTGATGGTGGTAATGGTTTTCGTGATTATTCTGTCGGTTTTGGTAATGATGGTGATGGTTTTGGTTGTAATGGTGGTCATGGTTTGGGTTTTAATGGTTGTGATGTTGAAGGTGTTGGTGATGATAGAGATGGTTTTGGTGATGATGGCTTTGGTGATGATTGTGATGTCTTTGGTAATGGTGGTGAATTTGGCGATGATGGTGATAGTTTGGATTTTAATGGTGGTGGTGATGATAGTGATGGAGTTGGCGATGACGGTGATGGTTTCGGTCATGGTGTTCATATTCCGCTTGTGATAGCGGAGATGGGGATGGTATTCATGACGGTGTTCACAGTGAAGTGAAGGTGCAGGTGATGATTGTGATGATGGCAAGCGGCCTGTTACCTCGAGCGTGCGGATTTCTTTTTGCGTCAGGTCATTGGATGTGGCACATTTGGTCCTGAGCCCCTCCAGGCTGGAGATGCTGATGTCGATCATATTCTGCACCAGCTCGCACTGCTGCAGGGCTTTCTGCAAACTCAGGTGAGCCTCCTCGCTTTTCGTCATCTTTTCCTCATCCATCATGCTGTTTGTTTATTTGTTTGTTTGTTTTACTGTTTGCTGCTGCTGCTGCTGCTGATGCTGCTAATAATGGAAAGGGAGACTTTCTCTCAGGAGAAGAAAGACGCAAATGAAATCAAAACACGCACATCGGATTGGAGAAGAGGGGAAAAAAAGAGAAAAAAAACGGGAACGCGTTCTAAAAATACAACAGTCTCTCTCTCTCTCTCTCTCTCTCTCTCTCTACGTGTAAGGCGATTCCATCACCGCGGTCCGTTTCGGGTCTCCTGACGCCGTTTGCATGATCTTCATCCTGCCATAATAACCATAATAATATAAGAAATAAGAAAGAGTGTTGGGGTTGGGGGGGGGGGTAAAGAAGGAGGAGGATGAGGATGAGGAGAAGGGGGATCAGATCCTCAGTGCGGTGTCATCAGCATCAGCGACCGTCACCGTCCAGCGCGCATTTTTTTTTTCTCCCCCTCTCTCCCTATAATATTCCTTATAATTAAAAAAAAAAAACTGATCGCAGGCGGCGCAGTGTCTTGTCTCTAAGCGCGGGGTGTGTGTTCCGGCGTGTTCTGGCCGCAGGTATTCCTCCCCCTCTGTAGCAGCATCCCGGTGGCGCTCCCCCACCACCGCACCAACATGTTGCCCCGTCAATCAAACCCACAGCAACCCACAGCGCGCGCGAGAGAGACAGAGAGAGCGAGAGAGAGAGAGAGAGAGAGGGAGACGAGTTCCCGCGAGAACACAAGCAACGTCTCGCGAGATTCAACATCAAACGCAGTGAGCTCACTGTTTGAACTCGAACAACCTCTTGGTTCGAAAACGTGTCTAATGTTATATGAGCAAACAAACGGCTCTTTTTATATTCCTTATAGAACACATTCAAACACTTTAAACTTATTGGACAAAGTAAAAAAAAAACATAAATTATATATATATATATATATATATATATATATATATATATATATTATATATATAGTTTGTCATTTATATAATTTAGATATAATTGGACAATAACACTGAATCACTGGCCAATTTAGTGTTGGAGGTTTCATGGCTAAATCTGACCAGCCTGAGTTTCCACCAGTAAGATCAGAGTGTGAAGGTTTAATTAGCAGCGTAATAGCACAGTTTTGCTTAAAATATTGCAATGCACACAAAATTATGTGTGACATATCAGAGTTCAAAAGAGGACAAAATTGTTGGTGCGCGTCTCGCTGGAGCATCTGTGACCAAGACAGCGAGTCTTTGTGATGTATCAAGAGCCGCGGTATCCAGGGTCAAGTCAGCATACCACCAAGAAGGACCAACCACATCCAACAGGAGTAACTGTGGACGCAAGAGGAAGCTGTCTGAAAGGGATGTCCGGGTGCGAACCCGCATTGTATCCAAAAAACATAAAACCACATGCAGCTGCCCAACTCACTGCAGAATTAAATGTGCACCTCAACTCTCCTGTTTCCACCAAAACTGTTTGTCGGGAGCTTCACAGGGTCAATGTACACGGTCGAGCTGCTATAGCCAAACCTTTGGTCACTCGTGCCGATGCCAAACGTCGGTTTCAATGGTGCCAGCAGCGAAAATCTTGAGCTGTGGACAATGTGAAACATGTATTGTTCTCTGATGAGTCCACCTTTACTGTCTAGAAGCCCCAAAGAAGCGACTGTACCACCCAGACTGTTGCATGCCCAGAGTGAAGCATGGAGGTGGATCAGTGATGGTTTGGGCTGTAATATCATGGCATTCCCCAGGCCCAATACTTGTGTTACCGAACTACCGAACCATTCTGGAGGACCATGTGCACTCGATGGTTCAAACATTGTATCCTGAAGGCGGTGCCATGATGCTAATGCACCAATACACACAGCAAGACTGGTGACAGAGTGGTTTGATGAACATGAAAGTGAAGTTGAACATCTCCCATGGCCTGCACAGTCACCAGATCTAAATATTATTGAGCCACTTTGGGGTGTTTTGGAGGAGCGAGTCAGGAAACGTTTTCCTTCAGCAGCATCACGTAGTGACCTGGACACTACTCTGCAAGAAGAATGGCTCGAAATCCCTCTGGTCACCTCTGGTGTTGCTCGCAAAAGGGGGCCCTACACCATACTAATGAATTATTGTGGTCTAAAACCAGGCGTTTCAGTTTCATTGCACAAACCTGCTATCCAAATACACTCACTCACTCACTTATCATCTATACCACTTTATCCTGTATACATATACATGTATATCTGGAGGCTTAGACCACAAGCCAGGTTACACTCTGGACAGGATGACGGTCCATCTCAGTGTACATGCACATCCACTCATACACACACTATGGGAACACCAATTAGCCTAATCTGCATGTCTTTGGACTGTGGGAGGAAACCGGAGTACGCGGAGGAAACCCACTAAACACGGGGAGAACATGCAAACTCTGTGCGCACATTTGGGAATCGGACCCATAACCTGGAGGTGCGAGGTGACAGTGCTAATCACTAAGCCACTGTGTCACCGGGTATCCAAATACTGTACATATACTTCAATATTACAATTTAAAATGTTTTTTAAAAAAGAAGAATTATTGCTTGTTGAGTCCACCGCAGGTCGATGCGCTTAACTTTCAGGCACGGACTGGGAGAAACAACCTGGGCTGGGCCATAAAGATGTTGCTATCTAGGTACCTATCTAGGTACCTCATAAACATTTGGGGTGATGATGCTGTACAAGCATACAGTAAGTAAAAGGTGCGGATTCCACCTGGTTCCCCCGCTTTGTGGGAACAATTTTCAAAGGAAAGCTAAACGTTTAAAAGCAGAAGGTAAAGAAACCAAGGACGCGAACCAAAAAAAAGTGAAATAACATGCCCTTGTTACAGCAAACTTGAACACGTCACATGTTCCTAACACGGGTGTGTTTAGGAGCGTGATCCGTTCAGAATAATGTGACACATACAATACTGTACAAGACTCTTGAGCGCTCCATTTCTTCATATTTTGCTTCCAAATAGCCTTGCATTTTTTGATGCAGTCCCGAGGAATAGTTCTACAGGCCTGCTGAAGAGCGTTTTTTTTTTTTTTTTTTTTTTTGTGTGTGTGTGTGTGTTGTTGTTCTTCCACCACGCATGGGGAGAAGATGCAAACTCCATGCAACCAGACCCAAACGCAGGACTCGAACTCTCGGCCCTGGATGTACGAGGCCACAATGCTAACCACTATGCATTCTGGGATATCCATAGTGTACCAGATATTCGGTTTTACATTTTCTAAATCGCAAATCACCTTATTCCTTATTCTATTCCCTTAACATGCTTTCACATTAATCATTCCTAAATATAAGTGCTTTTTCTTTTACAGTATGCTTACAGTATATGATGAAAAACAAAAAACAACAACCAATAATGCTTTTATCATGGTGTCCGGATCAGATTTGTTATAAGTTGTAGTAGTGATAAAAACTTAACAAAGCATTCAACAATACAGTGGTAGTGCAAATTTTGTTTAGAAGACATGGCTTTGTAATATCCATTTTCTCTGTAATAACCTATTATTATTTCCTAAGTGATGGATCAACTGTTTAGATCTGTTACAACATTGAAAAATTAAAAAACTACTTTTGCAGATTTCCCCACAAAATTAAACTTTAAACGGATTTAAAAATGTTGCATCATAAATGGCAGTAACAATACTCATTTAAACCATGCTCACTTGGTACTCAGGGTCCCAAAGTGTGCCAAGAAAATCTTCCCCACCACATTGCACCACCACCAACCTGAACCGTTGATACAAGGCAGGATGGATCAAAGCCCTCATGTTGTGCAACGGCAAATTCTGACCCGACCTTCTGAATGTTGTAACAGAAATCGAGACTCATCACACCAGGCAATGCTTTTCTAACAGGCCATCTTCTATTGTCCAGTTTTGGTGCACCCATACACACGGTATACAGTTAGTTTCCTGTTCTTAGCTGACAGGACAGGCACACGGTGTGGTCTTCTGCTGCTGTAGCTCATCTGCTTCAAGGTTAGATGTGTTTTGCGTTCGGAGATGCTCTTTGGCAGACCTCAAATATACCCTCAGCATTAAATCAAAGAGATGTTATTTGATTTACTGTTGCCTTTCTATCCGCTTGAACCAGTCTAGCTGTTCTCCTCTGACCTCTGGTATCAACAAGGCATTTTCTGCCCTCACTGGATATTTTCTCTTTTTCAGACGATCCTCTGATTTGTGTGTGAGAATCCTAGTAGATCAGCAGTTTCAGAAATACTCAGACCAGACCGTCTGGCACTAACAACCACGCCACGTTCAAAGATGCTTAAATCACCTTTCCTCCCTGTTCCGATGCTCGGTTTGAACTTCAGCAGGCCATCTTGACCAGACCTACATGCCTAAATGCATCGAGTTGCTGCCATGTGACTGGCTGATTAGCAGAGCAGGTGTTCCTAATAAAGTGGCCAGAGAGGGCATTTGTCTTTACCTAAGATACAAGGCGGTTTTACTGGTCCGAACTCTCAGAAGCAGCTTTCATCATCATAATAATAATATTAAATCAGGAAAGTATTCCAGCGCAAACCAGTTCTTATGCAACTTCATCTTAAACACACACACACACATACACACATGCACGTACAGAAAACATTGAAAGGTGATGTTTCTAAAGGCTCCAGGTGTTCAAATGGCTGTTTCTGTTCTATTGTAATCCTTACATTGAGTACTGCGCAAACACCAGCATTTCATAACAAAAATTACCTTTTTTTTCTTATGAATGTGTACCTGTTTTATAACAAAAATGGTACTTTTTGTGTTTGAAGGCCCACATAAATAAGTAAAAGGTGAAAAATGAAAAAATTACAGTCTTGTCACTTGTGTCTTGCAGTTGTCACATCAATTTTAAAACTTGGAATCTTTTTAGGGAATTAAAAATCTAATATTTTGTCTATTATGAGTTCAAACATCTTTATATATATATATATATACTGTAATATGGTGTAAAAATTAAAAGCATGCTCCACAAGGATCAAAAGATCTAGCTCATTTTGAATCAAGCTACTTCCTTTTTTGTACTCTACTGTATGTGTGTTGGTGAGGATGTGATCATGATGAAAGTTGGCTGTGAAAATTGGCAGTTCACCAGTAACCAGGACGAAGGAACATACCTGAAGAACACACCTGGCACAACTCAACCTGCCCAGCGGGCATCATACCACTAAAGCTCAGCTCTAGCTCTTGGACTGGGAGGAACACATGCAGCTCCAGCAGGTGTGTCATTTCCTACGAACCAAACCTAAAGAGGAGGAAGAGAACCGGTACCAGCGTTGGTGTACTTCAGGCTTTCATTAAAACCCCATTGAAAATCGGCTAATGTTAAATTTGCAGAATTTAAATAGAATTATTATTTGTAATTGGATCAACACATGTTTGTTAGGGCTAAATGTGCCTTTTTGCCTTTAATCTCATATATATACGCCATATGTATGAGTTCACAAAACACATGTACGTTACCTAAATCTACACTGCTCATTCAAAAAAGTCACCATTTTAGAATTTTCTAATTATTTATCAATAATTTATTCTAATTATCAAGCAAAGAAAACAACTAGGGAGATTTGATATTACTGGATCTGAGTTAAGAACCATTCAACACATTATTCAAACCTGAAAGGATGGTGCCGAACCGTCAACTTTGTGGGAGTAATGTGGATGGAAAAAATTGGTGATCATTTAATGAATGCATGGTAAAAAAAAACAAACAAAAAAACCCCATAAAAACCAGAGAATGTTTAATAGTGAAAGTAAGAACATTTCCACACACATAACGTGTTGAGAACTCACAGCATTGGGACTAAACAGCTGTGTGGTCATAAGAAAACCACTTGTTAGTCAGACCAATCTGGAAAAAAAAACACTTCAGTTTGCTAGATTGGACTTTGAAGCAATGGAGAAAGGTCCTGATGAGTTCAGAATGTCCCTAGAGTATATAAAAAGCAATGGGTGTGTCAGGGAAAGAAGGGAAGCGCATCTTTATCTTTATCTTTATCTTATCTTCATGATCTGGGGTTGCTTCAGTCGGGTCTTCTGACCTGAATGTACTGAATTCCAGGTTATCACATCAATATTCATATTCATATTCCAGGATTCAAATTGTGAAAGAATGGTTCTGGGAGCATGAGGAATCATTTTCACACATGGACTCATTACGACACTGAGCACTGTAATGAAATCCGTGAGTGTGCCACCTTTTCACAGAACCTCCATGTTATCCAAAATATTGGTGATTAACAAAGTAATTGGATTACAAATCAGTTACCCAAACCTGTTTAATTGTATGTTTTGACAGATTTGGCTACTGTTGGACGTAATTAAACGCTACTTCATGATCAAACAAAAACTTCTGTTACAAGATCTGGAAGTTGAGTCATGTCAACTGGACTTCTTTCTTATTTTTAGATACTACTTATCCAAGTTGCTTCTTCAGTCTAAGGTAGGTTGGAATGAAACTGAATATTCTTTTATGATTTGTGGGATACAGCTGTTTCATGATTAACAAAAAATACTATTAAAATAATAATAATATATATATATATATAGTTCTAGCTGAACATACAGATTATGTTTTAAATGTTTGTGTGATAAACAATTCAATAAAGCAAATGTATTATTATTTTACACACATTTTAATGGCTGTTGCACCATTTTACTTGGATAGTAAAGTGGGTGTGGTAACAGAATCGAGTGGACGTGGTAACGCCATAGCTCCGCAGCACTGATTGGGTGGCTAAGCCGCCGTCAAGCAGCTCTCACTGACGTAAAAGTGTTGTCAGAAAGCGCGCCAAAGGGATTCTCTCTTGTTATAGCGTGGTTACTGTGATTAAAACAGATCAAAATGGCATCAACAAGCAAGCCACCTCTTCAGACCAGGAATTTACCATGGTAAGTCTTTGGGAAGCTAATACTACATGCGAAATGAGCATGTTTATGGCTAAATTAGGCTAATATTTATAAAAAGAAGGGATAACGGAAGCTCAGGATTAACCCACAAATGAGAATTTGCGCTAGCATACTAATATGTTATTTAAATTAATAGACCAGCTTTCATTTTAGTTGTTTTTTTTTTTTTTTTAGCATATCCCGATTTCTGTCTGTTTTTGCTTTTTCCCCCCTGTGCTTTCATTCCGGAAAAAAATCCGCCTCCAAAATCTTTGATTGGCTAATCTGGTCGTGCTCTGTTTTATGATTGGCTTGTGCGTCAACCTTGAATTCTTTTGATTGGACAGTTCACCACTAACGCGGAAGTTGTTATGAATTCGGGTAGGGTTTAGAATATGCTAGTGTTTCATTTACTTCAACTCCTTTTTTTTAATCATGGTTAGCTGACTAGTGTGCATTAGTTTTTAAAACAAAATTTCTAGCTTATTTCATGAACATGTTTGTGCTATATTTTCCAGCTATATTTTGGGAAGAATTTAATAAAAGTATGTTATCAAAGAAGTTGCTAGAAAATGGAGTTGTCAAATCTCGCGATATTACAAAATCTCATTATCTTTTTAGTTTGGCTCTTGAACATTATTGTTATTTATAAGTATATTGTAAAGATCTTTTACTTGCCCAGTAAATAGATTTGATTCCAACTATATATTTGTTTGTCTTATTTTTTAAAGATGTTTAATAACTTGATTAATAACTTGATTAAAAACCTGATTTAAAACTTGAAGACACTTTATTAAAAACATCTGTACACCACAGTTCTCCAGTCAGCCAATCATCTGGCAGCAGCACAGTGACTTCTATGACTTTTAAATGTCTTTTGAAGTCTATTAAGGCGGCACAGTTAGCACTGTCACCTTGCACCTCCAGGTCCTGGGTTCGATTCATGCGTCGGGTCTGCTTGTCCTCCCTGCGCTTTGTGGGCTTCCTCCCACAGTCCAAAAGCATGCAGATTAGGCTAATTGTTCTTCCCAAATTGCCTGTAGTGTGTGTATGTGAAGGTTGACCAGAGGGATGCACACAATGATCACCTTTGGTCTCCCCATTCCCTAGTTGGGCTACAGAGGTTCCTAGATGGATGGGTGAAAGTCTATTAAATGAGATCTACTTAACAGTACATAAATCTTTCATTGTATGTCGATGTCTATCCAACGGATGTTACGTCCGGCTGAGCAATCTCATTGGATGAGTGGCTCTCCACGAGTTGTGATAATGGACGGTAACAGCACTGGGATGCTTTATACGTCTATATGTATTACTCCCAGGTGATCGAAGAACCATTATTTACACTAACTGTCGGTCACAACATGGGCGAAAGTAGGAGAGAGCAGACTGCTTGCCAAAACTCGCATTCAAAACCAGTCAAGCACTTTCAGCAAGAAAACACATGACAACGTTATATCATCTTAAACAACACTTTGTCTCCTCAGTAAACAGTTTTCTTTCTTTCACTTCTTAGTCTTTTTTATTTTTGACTCCAAAGCCAACACTAGACTGAATCCCAAATCGCCCTCAACCCCTGATCTATGGCACTACTTGGTATGTGGAACAAGGAATTGTACAACGTATACAACAGATATAGAACCTTACATAGTGCACTATAGAGATTGGCACAACAGAAACTTTTTTTTTTCTGGCATTACATTATCAAACATTGCATATATTAAAAGCCTCTATTTTTTCTCCAAACTCCATGAGCACATTACGCTTAGACATGCTTAGGCGTTTGAGGAGATAAAATATCAGTTTCTTTATAACATTCAGGTGGCGAACTCTAAACTACACATTTTCACAAAAAAAACAAGTTGTTTTTACATAAAAATTCGGCCGGAGGACAGAGATGCGTTCTGCTCAGTTAAATGTTAAACACATGTATTTGAAGTTATTTTGTATTGGTTAAATGCTGCACTTGGTTTTTAGGTGAGAAAAGTAATGTTATAAGGAACGTGCTACATTTAGGGAAAAAAAAAAAGGTTAAATTGTCTTTTTATTATAGGGTTGAAAAGTACCGACCACAGAAGCTGGATGATTTGATCTCGCATCAGGACATTCTGAGTACAAGTAAGTCATGAGGGATGAAACGACAGGTATTCATGCCCGCATCATCGTGCTCATGGAGGCGAGCGATTGTGCGTGTCTGTCTAATATGCGGAAGTGCATACAACTGCACCGTCAGAGACCAGTGTTTTAGCTAACAGTACCGTACTTTTCCAGTTCAGAAGTTCATCAAAGAAGACCGACTGCCTCACCTGCTGTTTTACGGACCCCCGGGAACAGGAAAGACCTCCACCATTTTAGCCTGTGCTAGGCAGCTCTACAAGGACAAAGAGTTCAACTCCATGGTTCTGGAGGTACTACAGGCTTTTTAAAATGTATTTTGTTAGATAGATTTTTAGATTATAGTAATCAATAACATTACTGTTGTATGCATATATATATATATATTTACAGGCATAGAAATAAAATGCTAAATGGAATTCATTAATTGGTTTATTTCTTGAAAATGGGTGTTCGAATCAAACCGGGACTTTTTTTTTTTTTTTTTTTTTTTTACTTTTTTTCTTAGGAATTAACTTTCTACTTCGATGGTATCCAAGCACTAGTGTAATGCTGGGATAAGTGCATTAGTGTTGCAGGGGATTACTGTATGTAAAGAAATAAAGGGATTTTTATTTCCCTTTTTACTTTAACTGTGTCCTGTTTTTCAAAAGTCTCGGTTTGACTCGAACGCCCGTAATATTATTCCTCTAAATAAATCAATTTTTCTCACGTTTCTCCAGCATGAGCTCTAAATGCGCATTTCCTTTTTTTTTCCTTTTCTTTTTTTATGTATTAAAAAAATCCCTTTTGTTCAGCTCAATGCGTCAGACGACCGGGGTATCGACGTGGTTCGAGGCCCGATCCTCAGCTTCGCCAGCACCAGGACCATTTTCAAGTAAGAGCCGCACTGAGCACTTCTTTCAAGTCTGTACAGTAAGAGCTCAGCTGATGAAAAAGTTCGTTTATCTTTAATATTAAAATCCTATGAACTGATACAGATTATAATTTTACAAACTATCTAAAATCTCTTTTTTCTATTGCTTTTTATCAGATTAATTGATTGGGTGATTGAAATCCTAAATAAAAAACTCTCATTATAGGAAAAAAATGGTAAAAGCATACAGAACGCCTGTTGGCTAACGTAAGTCAGATTCAGCGGTTTTGCAGTTAATCACATTTATACACGTTTATCAGTTTTAATGCTGTATTCTGCCTTTTTTTTTACCTTAAAGAATGTTAACCAATAATCGTTTTAATGGCTGTATAAAAAAAAAAAAAAGAAGAAGAAGAAGAAATAAATAAAAATTGCATAGCAAAATGGTTAAGTCCAATCAAAATAAACGCATTAATAAAGACACCTTGTTATTTTTATAATATGCAAAGGTGTACTTGGTCAGGTGACTATAACTCTTTATAATATTTGAGGAGGAAACACGTTTGCCTTCTTTAAACGCATTGTGAAATAAAAGAAGGCAAAATGCTGGTTGTAAATAAAACGCATTTCGTTGCTCGGCCCTAATTAGGAGGAGTACACATTTGTACAGCGTGAAAATGAATGATTTTGTTCCTTGTGCTTGTTTCTGACCGGTGTAACATTGCTTGGTTATTATTATCACTCATGAAGTGTGTGTGTGTGTGTGTGTGTGTGTGTTGTGGCGTGTGTAGGAAGGGTTTTAAGTTGGTGATTCTGGACGAGGCGGATGCCATGACCCAGGACGCTCAGAACGCTTTAAGGAGAGGTACTGGACCATCTGCCCCTCTAGCAGCTCACCTACTGGGCTTCCACATGGCCCTGTGTCCAAATCTTACTCTTATACACGTACACACAAACAAACACACACACACAAACTGTAGACGGAGTGTTTTTTAAACATCTGCTATTGTTAAATTATCTCTCTCCGTATGTCTGTGTGTGCATGTTTTTCCTTGTCTCTTTCCCTTGTGATGTCTCTCTCTTTTCTGTCTCTCGATTTCCGATTGTGTGTCTTTCGCTCTGCATGTGTCTCTGTCTCTCACACTCTCTCCCTGTTCTTCACTGGCGCTCTGCCTTGTTGTATCTGTCCTGCTTTCTCAGATTCTCCTTCGATCCCCAGTTCTCCTTCGTTCTTTCTCCTGTCTTTTATTTTTCTTTCTCACATATATAAACACTTTTGCATTCTCTCATCTGCCATTTTCTTTCATGCTCTCACTCTTTCTATCTCTTGTTCTGATTCTCTCTCTCTCATTCTTTGTGCTTTTTGTGCTCTGTCTCCCTTCGTCTCTGTCCTGCTGTCTGGTTCTCTCTCTCTTTCTCTCTCTCTCTCTTACACTGTCATTCTCGTACCCCCATACTTGCTTGATCTTTCTGTCTCTTCTCTACAATCTTTTTGTCTCTCCATGCTCATGTCCTCTCTCTGTCTCTCTCCCCAGTGATTGAGAAGTTCACAGAGAACACTCGGTTCTGTCTGATCTGTAACTACCTGTCTAAAATCATCCCCGCCCTGCAGTCTCGATGCACACGCTTCCGCTTCGGTCCTCTGTCCCAGACCCAGATGATCCCCCGACTCGAGCACGTCATCCAGCAGGAGAGGTGAAGCTCATTGACTCAATGGACAGTTCATGCCTACAGAAACGTCCACTGGAGCTAAAAGACCCAGTGTGTGATGAGAGACGAGCGGTACCATGCTACAACTCATTCGGCCCTGAAACGCTGCTGAGTTGATCTTATTTTGTCATCTGTATGATTTCTTTCAGCATCGACATCACTCCAGATGGCATGAAGGCTATCGTGACACTGTCTACGGGAGACATGAGGCGATCGTTGAACATTCTACAGGTGCTTGTGCGCTAGAAATGAGTGAAGATTGTAATGATTGTATGGGTGTGACATCACCGTTACCACAGCAGTTTACAAATAATAACAAATTTCCATTAAATGGTCGATTCTCTTTCGTGAGTTCAACGAGACATTGATTGTCGTCTATCCAGAGCACTCACATGGCCTACGGGAAGGTGACGGAGGAGACGGTGTACACCTGCACGGGACATCCTCTGCGCTCGGACATCGCCAACATCCTGGACTGGTCCTTGAACAAAGACTTCACCGCGGCATATAACCGTATCCCTAACAACCTTTACACTCTTAAAGCCACGCCCATCCTTAAATCGTAACGCCGTATTCTTCCTTAACGCCACGCAAACAGAAATCCTCCAGCTGAAAACGCTGAAAGGTTTAGCGCTGCATGATATTCTCACGGAGCTGCATCTTCTCATACACAGAGGTAAGACGGGTTGAGGAGTTTACTGCACACTGAGGCTTAGTCTAAAGACCTGATGATAAAATCTCTTGGCTTCTTTAGCTTGTTAATCGGTGATCATTGAAAAAAGAAGGGTGAAAATTTGGTAGGGACTTACTACATTTAAAGAGGATTTATATGTCAGAACATACCCTGCAAGAGGGTTTAAGTTGTACACCTGGGGCACAACAAATAATGGTACCTTCCATAGGAACTGATGAATCCCATTGTCGTAAAAAAACGGTCAAGGCTCATTCAACTCGGGCAACCAATCGGTCTTTCACGTTTGACGTGATGCTCATAAGCCACGCCCCTAGCAACCATTTAGAGCACCCTAGCAACTCAAACACATGGAGGATTATTGAGGCTTGGCGATTGGTTTATATCATTCATAATCTACAGAAGCCTTGGATGCAACCATTTTGCAAGACATTCATCACTGCATCAGAACACTGAATAAACACGTCTGTTTAGTTTTTTTGACTCATGCCAGCAAAGAGCAAAGATGCTAGCCGTGAATAGCTACATGCTAATATCCGGTAGCTAAGAGCTTCACATTAAAATTGTCTTAGCATCCTGCAAGCAACATGCTAATCATGTTAGCATCATACTGCTAGCAACATGCTAATCATCATAACGTCATGCTAATATTGTTAGCATTGCGCGGTCGACATGCTAATATAGTTAGCAACATGCTAATATAGTTAGCAACATGCTAATATAGTTAGCAACCTGCTAATATAGTTAGCAACCTGCTAATATAGTTAGCAACCTGCTAATATAGTTAGCAACATGCTAATATAGTTAGCAACATGCTAATATAGTTAGCAACATGCTAATATAGTTAGCAACATAGCTAATATAGTTAGCAACATAGCTAATATAGTTAGCAACACTAAAGGCAAGCACCACTCACATTTTCTTCAGAAAACGTGCCACTCCAGTTGTTGTTGTTGTTGTTGTTGTTGTTATTATTATTATAGCACTGCCCCCCTCCCTCCCCCCCCCCAAATGTCACCACCTGGATTTAAGTAAGCAACTAGTTAAGAGCCTTCCATTGGATAATTACTGCACCGATTATCTGATGCAGTGAGTAGCTTCTCAAAACATATCCTGTGATCGTGTCAAAGATGTCACTCTGTATCAACCTGCATCAAGCAAAGAAAACAACTAAGGAGAGTGCTGAAACTACTAAAATTAGACTGAAGAACTGAAAAATGCGTTATTATAACCTGGAAGGATGGTGCTGAACCATATGAATAAATGTAACATTGCATAAGCCTATCGACGCGATGCCAAAGCTATAGTCAAAGTAATTCGATTTAAATAAGTATATAATTAATGATCTAATCATTGACCCTACTCTACTTCTACTCTTGTACAGAAAGCTCCGCCCCCAGATCAGTTTCCAAACAGCTATATGTAATGGGTAAACCCCCATCCCCCCCCCCCCCTTCTCTGTGTGTGTGTGTGTTTTATAAACGGTATACATTAAATGTAATACTTTATTTATTTATTTATTTTTATTAGACAAGGGCCGGTCAAGACAAACGGTCAATAAGCAGCAAAATATTGATTGAGCTTTGTTAGTGCCTACATAAACTAATCTGTAACACTGAAAAGAGGAAAAATGAAGAAATGTGTTCATTTTGCAGATTTAAATATTTTAGTTTTTTAAAAAAGAAAAAAAAAACCCTCTTCCATTTAGTTTTTGTGAATATTCAAGATGAAATTTCCTAAAAAATAAATATTGCCATACTGGTGTGATCTCAAACAAGTGTATTATGACATACGGTAATTCATCTCAATATCAGTATTATATAGTTATGTCTCCCAGCCCTGTCTGGGGTTTCCAGTTAAAATTTAAGTGGAACCATCAGCCAAAAAAAACAGGTTAAATCTCTGAATCTCTCACATGCGCACATCGAATGTGCTGTATTAACGAGCCATTCTGTAAAACAACAATATAAATGAATACATGAGGCCAAAGTGAGGCGTTAATGCTCCAGTGCAAAACTGAAGAGATAAAGTTGAGACATGTTCTTCTTTCTAATATATCACATTAATGATGAGGGTGAAATAATTCCACTCTTTCCTCTTTCTCCTTCTCCTCTCGCTCTCCTCCAGTGGATTTTCCTCCAGCGATCCGGATGGGTTTGCTGATCAAGCTCGCAGACATCGAGTGAGTAGTGGAACGGTTGAGGTTTATCTAAAAACCATTTCAAATGACTTCGGGGGGGGGATTTCAAGCTCCTCCCTTCTCTTACTACTTCTTTCGTTCACTGTTCTGTCCTTCGATCTTATTCGCTCTCTTGCATTCCCTCACTCTTATATTTTCTTGTTCCTTCACTCTTTCTGACATTTTGTTTCTTTCTCCCTCACCATCTCTCTCTCTCTCTCTCTCTCTCTCTCTCTCTCAGGTACCGCCTGGCCTCTGGAACCAGTGAAAAGATTCAGTTGAGCTCTATGGTTGCTGCTTTCCAGGCGGTTAGAGATATGGTGGTCAATGATGGCTAGTCCAGTTAAATCTTGGTCTGTCTCTTTCTCTCTTAGACACACACCAAAACTGTTTTCAGTCAAAGACTCAAAAATCCCACACAATGACGGTGTACAGGACAAAATCAAGTTCATTACATCTATTCAAATGTACCAGTGTTACAGCAGCAGTTATATATAATGTAAAATTGTTTAAATAAATATGTCTTTCTTAATCAGTCTCATTTTATTCTGCCCTGTATCTCTTTTTTTTTTTTTTTGGCCATATATTTCAAGCTTTAAAACAAAAGCAGTCTCATGTAGCAGCTCATCAGCTGTAATGTTCCCTGCAGCGGAGGATCTTATTCTTAGGAAAGTCTCTGTACGTGAGGAAGTCCAGGATTTTCTTCGGGAGAGGTAACGCCTGCACCTGGAACGTGGACACCGAGTACCTGAGCACGGCGCGACACAAATGCCGCAGGCTGGGAACCAGACGAGGAACTCTCCAAAACTTTACGTGTCCATCTCGACACCTGAAACCAAAAAAACTATCAGCACATAAAACGTTTACATAAAAACATTAACTTAAATTGGAACTGAACTTAAACAAATCTGTCCTTCACAAGTTCTTAAATTCTTTTACAAGTTACAAGCTTTAAAGAAATTAAGGTTATAGAAATAAGAGTTTGATATAAATTGTAATAGTTTTATTGATGAATAACCATTTTAAATGCTAAAAAAACAAATATGGTTAATTTATTAACCGTACAAAGAGCTACACGCGCCTGACAAATTCCTGCAATTAAAAAATCCACATCATAAACACGGTACTGTCTGTCCGAGAAACATGAACTACGTTTTTAGAAATTGTCTGATTTATAAAAAAAATAATAATAAAAAAGCAAAAAATTTAAATGCATTAAATAAATAATTGTTTAGTTATATTTAGATAAAATGACTAGTAAGTTACTTTTTACTTTCTCAATAAATCACTTAAGGGTGTTCAAGTCAAACCAGGACTATATAATCCCCTGCTACACTAATGCACTTATCCCAGTGTTTCACTAGTGCTTGGATACCATCAAGGTAGAAAGTTTTCTCAGTACGTCAGAGCCACGATCAGGCTGCCTGCTTCATGTCCTGGCCTCCCAGGAACTCCTTTAATGACCCAAACATGTGGAAATGACTTGGCGCAAGGTCAGGACTGTACACGGGACGTTGCAGTAACTCCCAGCCGAGTTCCCGTAACATGCAAGGTGTTCATTTTCAATCATTTTCACACCGTCATTCATGAAAGATTGCATCAGTTCTGGTTTGACACCCTTTTAGCTGACTCAACCTCCAGTTATTTCCTGAAACTAGCGTTCACATGAGTCACTTGTAAAAGCCTGAATTTTCCGGATGCAACCAACTCGCACATGAGTCAATACTGATGCTATGTAAAGAATCTAAGGAATGTGCACTAGTACAGTGAATCCCATCCCTGACCCTGGAGAACTGCCCGCTCTAACACACCTACAGTACGTCTATTCATAAAAGACTTATTGGTTTATTAGTTAAATCAGGAGCGTTGTGAGCTGAGGAAACACTACAATGTTCCATGTGTTACCCTGTCGCAATGGCGCAGCCTTGTGGGTGGAAAGCGCAGCACAGTCCGCTGACTCGGTTACGATCCGACACCAAAACCAGTTTGTCTTGTTCCATGTCCCAAATCTGTAACGCCCTGTTAAACAATAGCAGGAAGTCTTGTGTTAAAAGGAGAAAGGGACAGTGTGTAACAAATATGCTGAGAACAGTGACACGGAAGGCATGGCAGCATGACACACCATATGTTTAATCCCAGATGTACTGTACGCTATACACTACACACACACACACACACACCTGGATTAAGATTATGGTTCAAGAACTGGGTACAAGACGATACTTTAGAATTATAGATAAGAAAAAAACGTTTCAGGGACAAAAATAAGTTCTAGGTATTTGATGGAACAGTTGGTTTTAACTGGTTATGTACAGTGCTGTGAAAATGTATTAGCCCCCTTTCCTGATATTGCATCTTTGTCACACTTAAATGATTGAGATCATCAAACTATTTTTTACAAACATAGAGTAAATCCAGAATGATGATTTCGTTCATTAAAGGAAAAGGTTTGGAGCTGTCCAAATCTACCTGGCCCTATGTGAAAAAGTAATTGCCCCCTAAACCCAATAACTAGTTGTGCCATCCTTGGCAGGAACAACCTCAATCAAGCGTTTGCGATAACTGGCAACGAGTCACTCTACATAAATACTGTACGTAATGATGTAGAGGTTGTGTATGCTGTATTAATAAAGATGTCTCACCTGTAGTCTTTAAAAGCCAGATGAGGGAAAACGGGAGAGAACGTCAAAGCTGTCAGAAGGTTGTCATTTCTGCACACACACAGATCACATTCCCTGGGGAGAAAGTGAGACAGAGGTGGTTAGGGGGGGGGGGTGGGGGGGGGGGATAAAGGTTATAGCATTATTTAATTATTATCAATTGTAATATACGCTTGAGCAAGTGTACAAAGTGACTATTTCCTTTTTTTTTTTTTTTTTTAGATAACGTAATCTTTATTTTAAAAAAACATTATGATAATGTGTAGACAACTGATTATAAGTAGCCATATTTGTTTTTAATGAGTCTGGTTTGGGCATTAAAGGTGTGCTTTGTATTTGTATTTTTTTTTTTTTAAGATTTATATTAAATATATGTCTGAAAACTGAAACTGATTTGCAATATTTCCTTGCAATGTATCTCCACCCCCTAACCAAGTGCATGCTTTTTAGTTTAAAATATTCTATATAGTTGAAACAAATAGAGAAATAAAGTGGCTTAAATGGGATTAAACGAAATCCTATTTGTGATTTTGTTGCAAATGAGTCACATCATAGGCCCTAAAAATGACAAACCACTCCTTTAACTCCTTTGTCTCGCTCACTCACTCCACTTTAACCAGGTGATCTGCAGTGTAGGGATCCCACAGGTCCAGCCACCATCCTGTCACCGCACGATATGACCCAACCGCAAGCAGCGCTCCGTCCGCAGAGAAATCACACGACACCATGGAGCGCTCGTGATCGTATTTCAGGTTCCTGACGAAGGTGAAGGATCGAAGACTCCAGAGATAAACTTTCTATCATGGCAAAGACATAGTTCAATCAGAAACGTCTGCCTTTCTTTAAGTGAACTAGCTTCGTTGATTTTGGATCTTAAATTCACTGATATAAAAATATATATTAAATATAAAACATTATACAGTAAACTGAAAACAAGTTAATAGCTAATTTACATTTTCGAACATGACACATTTGACATACATAAAATGAAGCTATTAAAAAGCACTTGTAGTAGCTTTAGTAATATTATGCATTAACTATTGGTCATATGCATTAACATAACCCATATTAATTTTTACTACACTATAGTACATACCATAATATACCATTGAATTACTGTGGTACCTCATACATTCCCATGGTAGGCCTCATAGGACTTAGAGTAGCAGCGTAGGTACTACGTCCTTTCAGTACCTACGCTGTACCATGGTAGTAGTATGGTGCGTACCACAATACCATGGAACTTAGTGGGTACCACATTGACTGGCAAAGGTTAGCAGGCATCTATCATGTTCTAGTATGTTTGTTAGATATAATATATAGTAGATATTGTAGATGGGAATCACCAGGCACCCCCCCCCCCCCCATCTCAATTAAATTTGTTAGTACATAGTACTGGTATGGTCTAGTACAGGTAGTATCATGTTGCATCCCTGCTGAAGTTTGATAGCCAATGTGGAGCACTAAAGCCGTGTACCACACTATAGTACATGTGCTTTTGTACCAAGTATGTACCATGTTAGAACCATGTACCATAGTGCGGTACAGTATATCAGCAAAGAATTACAATGGTTCTGTCAAAAAATACAATGGCCTGTACCATGGTAAAATGTCTCATGGGTAATGCCGGTAATGTTTTTTTTTTCTTCTGGATAAACATGGAATCCTTTTATGTAGAAATGTTCTTTCATCGCAAATGGACATTTAACATTAAGGGCTCGGCCAAGACAAGCCAGCAAAACACAACTTCCTCCTAAAGTCGAGTCTTATCAGACGCAATTGTGAAATGTACTCACTGTGTCGAGGTTACAGACTGAAGCGATCAGACTGCTGTCTGGAGAAACGGAACATTTGAACACCCAGTTGTTTGGACCGGTGAGCACACGGGATGGTGGACCTGGCGACGTTAAACAAAAGAAAACGTGTAAGCAATGCAGGTTAAGAAGCTAACTGACGTTACATGAAGTCACCCACGTGAAAAAAACAAACAAAACAAAAAAAACACAAGGTTCACAAGGGTTCACTGACATGTCTGAACAAACTTTCCTGAAAAAAGAAAAGAATTTAATGTGAACCAAATGCTTGTCAGATTAATGCAGCTAGCATGCGATCTGTAATAACATAGCAAAAACTGCTTTAAATCATTATTTGGAGAAAGATATTCTATAGAAGTATGTAGCATAGGACGGCTAGTCAGCTAACAGCTCTTGAAGCACTGTACTGTAGCTTTTTTGTACACAAGAGGAAGGGAAAAGTGTTTGCAAACAACTGGCTTACTACTATAGCATTAGCATGATATTGTTACTTACAAATCTTAGCTTATAGCATGCAGGTATAAATCTTGTTACTGTTAACAACAGAGGCTCTCACAGGATTCTGTTAGCTAACCATAAATAGCTTGTTGATAGCTTAGTAAATCTACGTAGATAACTAGCTGGATGGTGTTAGGTGAAATGTTTTTCTTTGAAATGGCTAAACAGGATCAGCTACATACTGTAGCAGGCTTGTTTAATTGTTAAACTTAAACTGTAAGATTTGTGGGTAACGGCTAAGCAAGCTAGCTCGTGAAAAGAGCTAAAGCATTCAGAGCATTAAAAAGTATTTGTGCTATTATGTGAAGGTTTGGTCCCAGAGTACAGGAAAAGATTTAAAAAAGTTCAAAAGATTTTAACTTCTGTAACATAAATTAAATACCATAGTATATGCTGAAACTCTTAATATTACATACAATAATATGGTATGGCCTGTACTGTATGATAACAGTAGTATGTACTAACATATTTAACATGGTACAGTATGTACAAATATATCATAGTATACACCTGCTGAATGTTGGTAGTGACGGTGGTAACCAGTAAGTACCCTGGTATTCACCAAAGTGTTGCAGTACACAACATAGTACTAGTACCTACTGTACCCTGAAGTCCTATGGTGCCTACCATGGTAATGTCTGAAGAACCGTGGTAATACTATGGTATATTATGGGCTGTACTACAGTTTGCCATAATACACTATGGTACGTACCAGAGTAAACATTTCACATGGGCTGGCATAGCCTGTAAACAAAGACTACTGTGTATGAAATTGTGTCTCTAGCTTATTAGGTATTAAATGTAGTTCAATAATAAACTAGCAGTGCACTGTATGCAAAGCAACACGGCATTCTATATCTACTGTATCATGGTTTGTTTTATTAAGAGAAATAAAGTCACCTTTCTTTGCCAAGTCCCAAACTCTCAACGTTTTGTCCCTGGAGGCTGACACCAGAGTGAGACTCCCATTTGGAGTGAAGACCAAATCTCTCACAACAGACTGGTGGCCAGTCAGGTTGAACAATAGCTTTCCTAAAAGTGAAACCAGCATTAGAAAAAAGAAGAAGGAGAAGTGGCCTGATAACATTGTGTGGTTTTGGTGAGTATATACAGTTTGTGTATGATTAATAAGGGATAGGGCAATCGAGATTATATAAGAGTCACCATTATGTAAAGTATGAATGAGTGCAAAGTTCGTTGAGGGACTTTAAAGCTCTGTTTCTGCAGTTCAACTTTGACACACATGAGCCAGCAAAGCATACAGTTTATAATGGTACTTGAAGGTTATTAGATCTTCAAGATCAACCTAGATCTTTTGAGGTCATAAAGAAACAGGATTATCAATTACTATCTTACTCTATTGCAAAAAAAAAAAATCTTACCAGTGGAGACGACCCACACCTTGATCGTCCCGTTAGTCAGGCCTGTTGCTAGCAGCAGTTCTTGGACTTTTGCAGGCTGATGGATAGATTTCGCCCGGTTCGAGACACGTGGCCCGAACCCCATGCCCCACACTATGTCTCCACAGTCCAGCATTTTCTCATCAGTCTTAGAATCTGTAGCATAACTAAAAAAAAAAAAACATGATTTCTTATTCACCATGAAGGAAAAAGGTTCCTCATGGGTTCTTTGGATGCAGGCAAAGAGCCCGATCTGGCCTCCATATTCCTCAGATCCCAAGCCGATCGAGAACCCGTGGGAAAACAAATATGATCTACGGAGGACCCAACCCTCACAAGGAGAACCCAAAACCTAGGTGTGTTTAATGTTAATGTTTAAGGCTATGACTGATCGCGGTATAAAACACTGCCTAGCAGCATATTTAAAGGAAATTAATTTGTCTATTTGTTGGTGTGAATCACAACAATCATACACAGATCCCAAACACAATAAAACAATAATAAAAAAAAACTTCGCTCATTAAATCACCACTTTACATTCGTAGATAATCTCATGATTATAATCACTAATTAGAAATTTTGATCTGGGTTTCACATACAGGTTGGAAGGCAGAGGCCACGGCAGCACCCTGACCAGTCCGTAACCTGCGGACCAGGCGAAGCGTTTGCCATCCGGAGAGAAACACACGCTCCATGTCTCGCATCCAGGTGATCCGTAGAGCCGGGGTTGGAAAACAGGTTTCAGTTCAGAGATCATTTCATCCCCATCTGAAAAACAATGAGTACATTATTATATAGCAAGCACTGGTGGAAAGTTAAAAATATCAAATGAATATCTGGATTTTTTTTTTGTAGGTCAGAAAGTTTCATGTACATTAAAAAAAAAACAAGAGATGAAAGACGAATTCTCCCAAAACAACGCTTTGAGAGCTTATTGCATGCCTAATTAATTCAATGTTGTAATAGTACAGTAATATGTATATACACAGTATATATAAAAAGTAAATTATCATAAAAAAGCAAACGTTTTATTGTTTCTCTTTCTGTAGCCTCTATAATAAAAATGCAAATAGTTGCAAAATAATTTTTTTATAAATAGCTTTACTTGCTGAGTGCTATAATGTGATTTGTACCACAGTGATTTGCAACGTTTGCAAAACAAATTAGTTCCGGTTATCATTTACAAAGCTGTTAACAGTAAGCTGTGCATGTTGCGCCTTATCAATTTTTGCTTTTATTGCCCCATCTTTATTCAAGTTAAGACAACAAAAAATCAGAAAAAAAGGTTTCAGAAAACTTAACATTTACTTTTTCTTTTGTTGTTGCATTAAAAAAAAAATCTCTTTATGTCTGAATTAAAGTCAGACTACTGTCAGGGCTTCTGTTATAGAAAATTCGTCATCACTTTCTCTTGCATAAACAAAAAACCTCTTGATACGTTGCAGATGAGATAAGATTTTGTTTGTTAGCACCTCCTATTTTTAAGAACTGTGCAGATATTATTAAGCTATTTGTAAACTCTTACCTGGATATTTACACCCATATTAGGTTCACTGAACTAAATTGTAATTTATATGCCTTGGTAAATATAACAGATTACTGTATATACTGCATTACAAAAGCTGTTTTATCTTACCAGGATTAAAGTACCACATCATACATGCACGGCAAGATTTTGTATTTGTAGTCTAGCATGGAAAAGTCATTGTAAAAGTACGGTGAAGGTTTTGTCGCACCTGATTGAGCAGAGATTCCTCCGTTTGACTTATCATATTTTGAACATTATGAACATAGCTAGCTATTTTACGAATTTAACAAGACGTGACAAACAATAAAGAACTTACAGTGAGTTGTTGAAATGTTTTGATTTAATCATTGCAACATGCATGATGAAGCAGGTTTCCTCCCTGTTCACAATGGTAAAATTTCAAAACCATCGTTTCTATTAATACAGCTGGGAATAAAATCAGTCAGGTTTTAAACATTGCAATAATATCTAAAAGAGACGGATTAGACAATCACCCCTGTAATTTGACAAATTGGACCCGCGCAAAAATTTCATGGATTCTAATTATATGGCCACAATTATAAGCAGAGTACTACTGATAATACAATAAACAAACAACTGGTGTGTAAAAGAGAAAGAAATAACTATAACTATGATATCCTTCATAATCCAGTGGGCACACAGACGAACCATCAGCTCTTTAAAACTCTAAATTCCTTATGCGGTCTTAAAGATAAAGATATTACTAATTACTCAGTGAAGACGCCTTTAAGATTTTAGTATGATGTTAGAAATTAGTCCTGAAGACGTCTGAGCTGGAAGGATTTTAGGGCTCCTTAATACTGTATGTCTCTAGGACGTATGGTCCTGACGATATCCTGCAGTCCAACCTATGTATTCTGAAAGTTGATTTCATTAACCGTAGGTGTATCTATATTTTAAACGACGATGCCATGAAATCATGTCTCCAACACCATATGACGCCTCTGGTATCGCATCGCATTTTATTGTATTGTAGCAAATGCAGCGGTTTCATTAAATATTGAACGCGTCACATATCGAAATGTATCAAAACTGTCTGAGATTTTGAAATTTATAGAAGTATAACGTTAATATTATACAGCATGAATTGAATTTATATATTATATGTAATTTTCTGTATATATATATATATATATATATATATATATATATATATATACTGTAATTACACACACATGTATATATATATTCAATTCAATTCTATATCTATATTCAATTATATAGTATATATTCTGTGTTTGTATATATATTGAATTGAATATAGATATAGAAAGAAATTTAATATATAGATATAGATATGTGTGTATTTACAGTATGTACATATATGTATATACACAATAATAATACTAGTTAAAATAATAATAACATAATTGACAGCAAATGATGCTGGGATTTTTGACATTTATAATATTTTATTATTGAGACGCCTGTCTCCTATTTTCACACACATTCTACTCTGATGTTTAATCATTATCCAAGCCAGGGTGTTGAGCTCGCCTTGGTGTTGTGTGTGTGTGTGTGTGTGTGTGTGGTTATATCACGTTTGTTGTCATGTGACACTGTATATTACAAGCAATTATTATTAGGGATGAAACCAGTGTTTGCTCCAGCGATGTCAGCTCTTACCAGCGCACATTTCGCCCTTTACGTTCACAGCGATTTCATTAATGACGTCACAAAGCCTAATTCTCGCAGGTAGCTGGCGGTCATCTATTAATCTGATCTTTAACCCCAGCAGTTTTATAGGTATAAAATAAAAAATAAAGAAGAAGCGAAAAGCCTCAGGACTTACCCCGGTGTGTGCTGAGTGTGTCGGGGAGGGCCGGAGGAAGATGCGTGTGCGCCTCCATCTACACCGCATTATTCCAGTCCCTGGGTCACAGCGCGCGCATAAACACCGCACTCGGCTTCTCCCAGGACGCGCCACCGCCCGGGTTGCCAGATATCATTCGGATGACGCGCGGAATCGATTCTTTCGAACAGACCTTGTTTGACTCGGTCGTTTGAATCACTTGGCTAAACACTGCCATGTCTTAACATACTGTACAGTAGAACGTATTCATTGAGGCGACGGTGGCTTAGTGGTTAGAACACTGTCGCCTTGCACCACCAGGGTCCGGGTTCGATTCCCGCATGGAGTTGCATGTTCTCCCAGTGCTTGTAGGGTTTCAAAAACGTGCAGGTTCTCCCAAATTGCCCTCCGATGGATTGGCACCCTGTCCAAGGTGGACCTCGCCTCGTACCCTAAGACTCCTAGGATGGGCTCCAGTCCCACGCTTGGCCCTGTATACAGGATAGAGGAATAAATATGATGATTAGTGAGTAAGTATTCATCTAATTTGAATACTTCAAGAATAATTCATGTGTGGCAGTCGTTTTGCACGATGTATTAGTGTATTACATAGTACTCTGTCCATAGTGTATTGGTCCAGAAGGTCCCAGGTTCAAACCCCACCACCATAATGTAAATGTAGTATGTGATGTAAATGTAATGTGTTTGTGGATTTTCTTCCATTTGCTTATAAAAATGACTGCAACCTTGTCAATAGGCAGCATGGTGATGTAGAGGCCTTGCACCCCTCCAAGGTCAAGGGTTCGATTCCCACCTCATGTGTGTCGAGTTTGAGTTCACATATTCTCCCTGTTCGTGGTGGCTTTCTTCTGGGTACTCCCGTTTCCTTCCGCAGCCCAAAAACATTCAGATTAGGCTAACTGCCGTTCCCCAATTGCCCATAGAATATGTGTGTGGGCCAAGGGTGTACCTCAACTCATTGCCAAAGTCCTGTTACTTTGACCCTGTATACAGGATAAATGATGATGTATATGATATAGTATAAAGTATAGACAATGAGTGTGTGAGTATTCAGCTATGTTTAATAATTCACGAGTATGTATAGTATGTGCAGTTTACTGTGATGGACTGGCACCCTGTTCCGGATGTACCCCGCCTCGTCCCCAGATCTCATCTCCTGCAAGCCCCCCGTGACCCTGTAGCAAGTGAATGTACCAAGCTTACACCAAAATTCTTAAATCTGATTGGTAAAACAAACGGTGATTACTTTTCTACAGCTACAGCTCTGACCGTAGTTCCAGCTATGAGGCAAATCGCAGGTCCATATTGACGTTCTAACACATTATAATTTCTGTAGTAACAACTTCCATGGGGACTTGTGTAGCAAAGGTTCCACGTAAACAGAAACGTGTACTTTTGTTGCTACGGTGATGCTTCTTACTTCAAAGACATGTTTGACATTATGACAGGAGTGTCACTTTATAATGTTGTTTTTAGGATAGAAGACTTGATGACATACAATACTGTGTGTGTGTTGTGTGTGAATACTGTGTGTGTGTGTGTGTGTGTGTTTATAATGTAAGGGATTCCAGAAACTGACTTGTTTAGAAGATATTAAATGTAAATGTAAATATAAGAAGCTTTCACTTTCCTTCCAAAAGACCCCCTTCGTATGCTTTCGAAGAATCTGTTTATTTCAACAAGAGAGAAATCAGACTGTTTACATGCTGCATTTTTATTTCGCTGTTATTCCCAATATTAGCGGAATATTAGGTTCAATGAAAACACACCTATTTTTAGTACTCATAACATCGTGTTTCCTTGTAAACAGCTGCATCACACCACCCTGATGTTTATTAGTTTCCTAAAACACCTGGATTCCTTATACAATTTCCAAGACATCCTTTTTTTTGGATTGCCTAGGATGCCAAGCCTCAAATATTTTTTCCATTAAATAACAAATATAGAAGTAATTAAAAGATTCTCATCTCCAGCTTTCTCCACCGCTGGCTGGAGATGTTCGCGAACAAGCCGACTCTTATTTACGATTGTTTTTTATTCTCCTAAGGTGTGAACCATGTGACTTGCATCTTCCCCATTTACTCAAATGTATTCTCACCTTCGTCCAGGTTTGAACAAAATGGCACTGAACCTTTCATGATGCAAAAGAGTCGACTCTTTTTGGTGAGCTGAACCAAATGATCTGACGTTCTGCAAACAGTCCTACAGTAATTCCCACCAGAGGCATGTGATGAACATCCCGTCACATGACGTTTCCTTTATTTGCGGTACATTTACACATGTTTTTTTTACAGTCAATCTTGTATATAAAAAGCTATTGCGTACAGTTATTTATACAGTCAGCTACAGAGGTTGCCAAGAGTTTCAAAAACATTCCTGATGCTCAAAGAAAAAAAACAATGTAACTTTTTCAGCTTGGCGAACATCTTTCATCGATTCAGAATTATTAATCAACTTTCCGAACTCATTCAACAAGAAACAAGTTGTACATAAAAACCCCACCAGTTTACATTTTCTACCCAAAATGAATGCTCATCTAGATGATTTCTTAATTACATAAAATAGAGCTTGTGTTTTTTTCCAGTCTAGTGAAAAACCGCTCACCGAGACAACTCTCTCTCTCTCATTACACTTTGTGCTCCTTATCAGATTAATCATTTATTCAGAAAGAAAGGACATCCACCCGCTGCGCTGAAAACAATGCTCTTACAGTTTACACAAGGCGTTCCGCTTCTATTGCATCACTCTCGGAGAAATCAGTCTAAATCAGTCAACGCTTAGTGTTCACGCACATACAGGTGAATGTAAAAGAAAAAAAAAAAAAAAAGAAAACAGCCAAAACCATTGTCTTAAAACTAATGGACAGGTTTTTATTTATTACATATATAGGTGGTATCAAAAAGTTTTAGAATTTGTTTTGTATGACGCCAACAGGTGGTAGCAAAGGCCGTATGCACAGTCACAGGGAGCACCGACCTTCATAAGTGTGCCAAAAAACATTGTCCTGTGTACATCGGGAGCTGTGCAACTGGTGATGTTCTGACCATTCGTTTATTATTAAATCGTATATTTCATCATGGATAGCAAGTCAGAACAAAAAGCGAACGTGAAATTCTGCGTGAAACAGAAAGAACCTCAGAGAGATGTTTGACGTGCTGCGACGAGTCGCTTGAAGTGTTTTGAGTGGCATGTGTGCTTCAAGACCCGCTCAACCCCCCGGATATGTCAAAACCATTCGTCAGCTTGGTTGGTGCATGTTGATCGTCAGAGAACAATCCACAACGTTGCTGCCGTTGTAGGGGAACAGTCCAGACGATCGTCACGTGTGATTTGAACATACGCAGTGCTGCTGCCAAGCTCATCCCCAGGCTGCTGGCCCAGGAGCAGAAGGAACATTGTGTCAAAGTCTGCTAAAAACTCCATCAGCGTGCCGTGGATGTCCCTCATGACGAGGATAATTGCCGGAGATGAAACCTGGGTATATGGCTATGACCCTGAGACGAAGCAAGAGTATTCATAGTGGAAAAGTCCACATCCTCCATCATCATCATTGACTAAATTCATGCTCATCGTCTTTTTCCACATTCTTGGCATTGTGCATCGAAAATTCGTCCCCAGGGGCCAGACTGTCAATAACTAATTGTTCTGCCGGGTTTTAAGGTGTCTGAGGGAGGACGTACGGCGGAAAAACTTAGCTTGTAAACAGAGCTAATCTCGAAACTTTTTGATACCAACTTGTGTATATATACAGTTATTATCATCATTGTATACGACTAACTTTACCTTAAAATGTACAATCCTGCAACTGCAACATAAAAAACAACACACACTCACACACACATACACACACATAAATTGCAACTTTAAAATCCCTGCATTTTTAAAAAGGTAGCAACTGTAATGGCTTTTTAAAGACATCCAGTACAGTTACAAAAGTCCAGTAAGTCCCCTTCTGGGGGTTTCATCTGGCTCAAAGTGATCCAGTGGGTGAGCTGGCGTGTGAGTGTGATCCAGAGTGTGAACATGGTTCTGGTCTTGCGTGTGATGATCTTGGTCTGTATCATTCATATTATCTTCATGATCACCTGAAAAACCGTTAATAACTGAAATGACTCAAATTCCAAAAGACTTTCATTTAACAACAGTGAACAATTACAATATAATAATAATAATCAAGATGGACAAAAAACATACACTATACATAAAACCAAAACTGCGTTTCTTTCCCATATCTTTATCCATATCTGTTTCAAGTAAGTATTTATATTTGGTTATATCTCTAATAAATCCCTTTTTTGTCTTAAACATGTACTCTTAGATACAAAGCTAAGGTTTCTAAAATCTAGCAAACTTTAAGGTTCTTTAGAACTGATGCAGACTGCCATCGGTGATGTCCTGTTAAAAAGGATAAAGCTAAAAAAGTCATAGATCAAATATCATACAGACAAAGAAAGCCTTAAGAGTTATTTAGTTGTTGTTTCCTTATGATAGGAAAGAGAAGCGCTTCAAAGAACTATCTGTAAAAAAAAAACATCATGGTTTATCAAGGTAATAGTTTCATATAGCATCTTAAAGCTCTTCAGAACGGGTTAAGCTCACAAACGCTGTAAAGAATTTTACATGTAGGTGATTGACGATCCCGGCTGAGGTGGCCCGGAGTCCACTGCAGCCGTTCCCGTGAACATTCAGTGGATTGCACCATTGCCTCGGTCCATTCAAGGACTGAATCTTGCCTTCAGTCTGTGCATGTTCTGCCCATGGTAGTCCAGTTTCCCATTATCGTTTTTATTGGTCTTCTTTAGTTCAAGTAAAGTTTAGTACCTTTCCAAGTGCCATTTCAGAAAGCTTTTAGAAATCCGAAGAACCATTCCATTTAAGAACCTTTTTTTTTTTTAGTGTAGACCTACATGTAATCCAAAATAGTTTTATGATACTGTCTCTGTCTTATCTTAACATTTCTTTTCACTACTTCATACAAACACATCTCTCCTGTTTCAGATGTGAACTTTGATACAGGGCTGTGAATACAAGCTCAGGAATGACGTTCCCAAGATACACCTGACCCTGTAATGTGAATCATCTTAGCAAAGCAGCTCACACTTACTGGATTGAATGCGGTGAATTTCGACAAGCGTTGTTGCTGGAGCAGGAACGTGACCGTTAGTAAGTGGAGGGAGTCTCGGGACGGCATCGTGGAAAATTTCTTCCTCGTCAGACTCGATGAGATTCAGCACGTCTCCGTTGTCATTTGTCGAGCGACTGGAGAGAAGGAGATAAATCCCAGTTCTGTAGGCTTCACCAAATTAATCAATATTCTACAACAGTGTTTCATTAAAGTGTGGGCCGTGGCCCCCTGGTGGGCTTTGTGGATACTGCAGATGGGCTGCGAAAGATTGTTTGATAGATTCGTCCGAATCACTACACAAATGTGTAAAACACTTGTTTTTATGGTTTCTGGCATTTATTTGTCTAAAAATGTATTGTCATTTTAATATCTTGTAGCCACCTAGTAATAGGATTACAGTATCAGACTTGGATAGAAGGTGTGGTCTAAAACAGCATTGTAAACATACATATATTTATTTTTTATTTTTTTTTATTTTTTGCTGTGCATACAAATGACCTTATTAAGCAGAATGATTAAAAGTAGTAAAATAAATTATTCATTCTGATAACACCTAAATACATTCTTTGGTAAAAGCTGTAGTATCTTCAACTACCTTAAAAAAAAAAGGAATAAAAATTTAAAAGTATGATTAATAATTATTTAACTTTTTTAAGACAAATCTTGTCAACTGACAAATAAAAAAAAAACTTTAAACCACGGGACATAAGATAATTACAACAGTTTTACAGCTCTAATCTCTCAAATATTAGCTAGCATGACATTAACCCCTAGCTGAAATCTAATATCTTGCTAACATTAGCTAACAAAATTTTTCCTAATCTTTTAAATCCTAGCAAGCATGGTAATACCTCTGACCATTCAAGTTAGCTGAATGCTAATGTCTTGCTAACATTAACCAAGACCAAATAACAACAGCTTCATTGCTAATCTCTAAAAAGTTAGCTAGCATAAAAGCAATGCTAGCAATACAAACTAGCTGGATGCTTATTGCTAGGAGTCGGGATACAAACTTCTGTGATTAATAAAAAGTGTATAAAGCAGCAGATAGATTAATAATGCTGTGTATTAGCAGACTTAAATTTAGGTTATTAGGGATTTAGGACTGCTTGAAGCTGTGTGGGGTTTAAAAAATATAGCAAAGTTATCATTGACGCCACAAAAAAAAAAAAAAAAAAAAAAACTTCTGGAAGATCAAACTATTGGCCTGCATCAAGTACAGAGAATAATTTAGGAGATTTTTGAATTGCTAAGAACTGTCTATGTATAATAATGGAAGTATGAGCATTAATAGTGAAAGTAAGAGTGAGTTCTTGTCAGACGAGAACTCAGAGGATTGAGACTAAACAACTGCGTGAGAGAAAACTAGGAAATATCAGGAATCAGGAAAAAACACTTAAATTTGCTAGGGAGAGATTTTAGAGCGTGATGGGCGCTTTAGAGTAAGAGGGGAAGCACATGAAGCGAAGCACCCATCATGCAAAGCAGCCATTGTACAAGCCTCTGGAGGCAGTGTTATGATCTGGGGTTGCTTCAGTTGCTCAGGTCTAGTCTCAGCATCGTTATGTGGCAATAAAAATAAGTCAGCTGACAACCTGCATGTCCTGAATGACCAGGTTATCACATCTATGGAGTTTTTTCAAATTTCAGGATTAAAATTCTGGGAGAATAAGGAATTGTTTTCACACGTGACTTAAACAAAGTTAAGCTAAGTCAATGAAGTGTTGGGAGTGTGTGACTTTTTTTTCTGGCCAGGTAGCATATATGAGAAATGCTGTAGTGAGTGTAACACCTACTCTCACTCACTCATCATCTATACCGGTTAATCCTGTATTCAGGGTCACAGGGGCCTGGAGCCTATCCCAGGAGACTTAGGGCACAAGGCAGAGTACACCCTGGACAGGGGGCCAGGCCATCGCAGGGCACACACACATAGATTCCAATTTGGGAACGCCAATTAACCTAACCTACATGACTTTGGACTGTGGGAGGAAACCCACCAAACAAGGGGAGAACATGCAAATAGAGACGGGAATCGAACCCAGACACTGGAGGTGTAAGGCGACAGTGCTAACCACTACACCACCGTGCCACCCTAATGCTGCTGCTGCTACTACTACTACTAATACAAAATAGAGTTGATGCTTATATTGGCTTAATCTTTTTATACTTACCCAAATGTAAAACCTGTGGACAGACCAAAAACAAAAAAGGAAAGAAAAAATACATTATTTATGTATTATTTGAAATAAATATCTCAGCAGATACTTCTAAAAAACAACAACAAAACCTGCATACTCAGGCATATCCTGTCACGGCGAGTGTACATGAGATAGCCCACAGTGATTCCAGCTGCTAAAATGAAAATGGATATGAAGACCCCGAAAACGACTCCAGAAACAGACCCGGAGGCTGCAAATAAAACATTCTTTTAAAAAAACATGTTCTGGAAACAATATAAATACTTACTTTATATACTGTATCTATATATTCACAGTAATTCCAAATATATTAAAGCTCTACTCCGATCTCTACATTTCAATTAGAACAACAAGAGCTTCATTTACGTCGGATAGTAAGGTAGACCTCCAGCGCTTTATAAGCGAGAGCGTTTTCACTCCAGCAGAAATACACGCCCTGATCTTCCTCAGTGGCATTGACAATGGTGAGGCTCAGTTTAGGGCCCTCCTCAACCACAATGTACTTGGAGCTGGGAACGATGAGCTTCTGATCCATTCCTCGCTTCCACACGGTTTGAGCAGGAGGCAGAGACTTGGACTCCGAGCATGTGAGGGTGATGTTCGTGCCTTCCATAGCGGCAACCATAGGCGCACCGACAGGATACGGACCCGCTGTAAGACAGAAAAATTACCATGAAGGCAGGATTTAATACAACACAATGGCCTCTGTGTTTGTCGGTCTTAGCAGGTTTGTTAGGCTTTGGGATTGATAAACAATATCGAATCAGACAGAATTGTTCTGTGGCTGTTCAGTTATATGATGTTAGCCATTGTCTTGGGGCATTTGAGCCCAAAAGTAGATAAGTCTTGTGTACACCGATTGAACTTGAAATGAAAGAGGGAAGGCCTTTATAGTTACTGATATATAAAACCGCACATCTGTCATACTCAAGCACTATAATTAGCTCACGTTAGTTCTGTCAATGCTTGCATTGAAAGTGCCAAGAAAAGTGTATGGTGCCAATCGGATACCCACAATCTGTACCTGGGCATATATAATACAGTGGAACCTTGGATTACGAGCATAATTCGTTCTGGAAGCGGGCTCATATTCCAAAAAATACTCGTAAACCAAATAGAATTTTCCCATAAGAAATAATGAAAACTTAAATTATTTGTTCTACAGCCCAAAACAATAAATACATAAAAATAATGAATACAATATATAAAGTAAAAATAAAACAAATTAAGAGAAAGTTGTCCGTACAGTATCAGTATTTGTAAAAATAAAAAAAATACAGAAAAACAGGAAATCTTTATTGCTTTTTATCAAGTCCAATGCTTAAAGTCCACTTCAGAATGGACAATAATTTTTTCCTACAAACAAATTCATTGTTTGCCGTACTTAACATCCAATAAGGAGGTCACATATGATCTACAGTTAACACACAGCCCTAAAGGGCTTCCCTGTAATAACAGAAAGACATCATGCTGTATTATATTATGACTAATTTATAATTGACTAAACCATTGCTCAGTTTAGCTTTATAAACAAACAGCATGTTGCAAAAACTGTACACGCCATGCCGTTCTAACCCTTTTATGTGCAGACAGCCGTTTAACCAAAAGTGGTATCTTCCATAAACATTAACACACTATTATACAATCTGCTATTCTATTACAGGGTCTCTGTAACAACACTGTAACATCAGCTCTTACCAAGTGTGAAGGTGCAAAATTTATTGTCGCCAGGCTTCTGTGCTATGTGTTGTCCTACACAGGTGATCTTCTGACCCTCGTAGAGCATGCTCCTGTTCAGAGACAGCTCGAAGTTGTCCGTCTCCTGCGATTTTCTCAGTACAGGCTTCCCATCCACCTGGCTGTCTAACGACACCGTTAGCGTGGGGGTGGGGTAAGCACCGTGCCAGGAGCAGTTAAAGAGGACCTGATCGAGCTGAGGGCCGTGATGCCAAATGCAGTCAGGATGATACGCTGGTGCGTCTGGAGAATCAGAGCGCGGAAAAGAACACTAGTCAAAACATATAAAATTGAAAGAATGATTATGTATCACAGTTTAATTTGCTCCAATTACAAGACTGTATTTAGATATTTATATAACATTTAAAATCAAAGAAAGACTTCTCTTTGGTCACAAAAAAAAGCTGTTTGAAGTTGCATGAATTAAATTATGAAAAATGTTATATAATATGTTACATTATATGTTAACCAATATTCATAAATATCTCATGTAGATTTAATCATGTATACTTTCTTAATAATTGTAATGACTATTAATAGACATTTAAACATATTGCCCTAGAATGTTAAAAATATCTCAGTAATCATGCAGTGGCAAAATTACACCATTATTATTAAAAAATTAATATATCTGTCTTCCGAAAGAGATTCTACCTATTCTCATTCTCAAACTCGCCCATCTAACATTCATGTAAGCTTCATACAGCTTATCTATTGCCAATGTGATGCTTAAATAACATTCATGTAACCTTCAGCTAATATAACAGAAATAACAATGATCTATGCATATATCTATAATGATGTAACACGGTTATAAAGCTATAATTTGAAAGCCGTACAGTAGACGAGCAGTTCCAGTCTTCGTGTCTCGACTTTTTTCGAGACGGTGTTCTCAGCGCGGCACGTGTAGTTTGTCTGATCATCAGGCGTTATGTTAAAGATCTCAAAGCACAGAAATGTTTCGCTTCCAGACCCCTTGGTTATGTTGTCCTTCATAGACACATCCTCCACAGTCCAGGTCAGGTTCTGTGATGGGTACGACTTGCTGGAGCAATTAAAAGTGACATGGGACTCTTTCACCACAAACCACGTTCCGTTTGCGAGGGTCGTCGCTGGATTTACGTTTACCCCCATGTCCCGCGGACCGTCTGGAAACACAAAGACACGGCACTCAGTCCATAGTCAGAGGTGTAGTCACACACACACACCTAATAATAGTATAAAATATAAACAAAAATATTAATAACCATAGTCACTCGTATAATGATTTAATTGCACTAGTACTTAAAAAATGTTTCTTAATTTCTCAAAAAGGAGTGCGATAAATGCGCTTTTTTAGGATTGGATTGGAAATTTGACTTTAAAAGACAGGGATGCTGAAGAGAGAGAGAGATCTACAGTATAAGTGTCGGTGATGCAACTTGCAGAATTAGAACTAAAAATGCTGAGTGTTGTTTGCTGAAAGGAAACGTGTCGAGACGATAGTGTGTGTGGAAGTGCCTGATAAGAGAAGGATACATTAGATGTTTTTAAAAACGACTAGACTTGAAAACATGACTTGAAAAGAGGCCCCGGGAAGATGAGGGAGAATGAGACCTACAGTTAAACAGAGAAGAAGAAGAAGAAGAAGAAGAAGAAGAAGAAGAAGAAGAAGTGTCAAAATACTACGAGTGTTCTAGAAAAAATAGAACTCAGTGTTTAGAACAGGTTTACTCTCTAACTCAATACACATTTGCCAAGGTCATTATTTAAACTCTTTCTCTTTCTGTTTCATCATATTCTACACTGTAAACCCTAATACATGTTGAGTACTGTTAGCTTAAATAATTACAGTTAATTCAAATTAATAGACCTTGATGAGTATTTAGAGCTTTTTGGTATTTATGTGTTTGTAGAAATGACACTTTTCAAGTTAGCTGAACAAATATGATATTTTAAGCCACAGTAACTGTCTCCTTAAAGTTCCACCAACTTACAATCTTTCAGCCTAGCGATTTTGTGTCTGACATCATCAGTGCTAAAGGGCACTGGTGGCTCAGTGGCAGGTGTTTCGTCTGGCACGCGAAAGGCCCGGGTTCAATTCCCAACAACCAAAAATTGGAAACATCATTACTTAAAAAAAATTTTGTAACTGATTTCCTCAAATTTTTATAGTTTTGCCAACTTTTTCGGTAACTTTTTACAGTGTACATGACTTCCAGGGAAGTGCAGCATCTGCACTTTTAAATCCTAGTTAATACGGGATTGGTTTAATCTAGACTACTCATGGAACTTGATTCCTCCCCAATACTTAGATCGAAAACTGAATCATGTACACTGTAAACCCACGACCCAATAAGTTGGCAAAACTCTAAAAATTTGAGGTAATTAGTTACAGAAGTAATGATGCTTCCAATTTTAAGTAAACAGAACTATCAGCTTTTGAGTTTGTTGTACTCATTCATATGAATCGTTCTTTACTTGCATTATGAGTAGCCTAACTCATACTATTTAATAGCAATTATCAGTTTTTTAGTTGTTGCAAATCAAATAAATTGTTGTTGGTCTTTCGGCTGCTCCTGGCAATCGATCCGGTCCGCACACAAGCTTGGCACAGGTTTTACACCAGATGCCCTTCCTGACGCAACCCTCCCATTTTATCTGGACTTGGGAAAAACACTTCATCCAGTTGTTGGGAATCAAACCCGGGCCTTTCGCATGGCAGACGAAACCTCTACTGTACCACTGAGCCACCAGCGCCCTATTGCCCTGATGATGTCAGATTTGAAGTTGGTTGAGCTTTAAGGTGATAGTTACTGTTACTTAAGTATTTACAGTTACTTAAAATATCAAATTTGTTCAGCTAACTTGAAAAGTGTCGTTTCTACAGACTCATAAATACCAAAAAGTTCTAAATACACATCAAGGTCTATTAATGTGAAGCAATTGTAATGACTTAAGTTAACCATACTCTATATGTTTCATTACTTTGAGCATTAGGGTTTACAGTTTAGTTAACTGATGCTCAGCTCATCAATATTGAAATATTGAAATATTACACAGATCAGCCATAACATTAAAACCGCAACCATTAGTTCCGTAGTACGTAGAGGAAACCCATCAAGCAATTCCATAGACCTGAGGCAGGAATCGAACCCTCGACCCTGGAGGTGCAAAAGTACTACACAGTGCTAACCACAACGCCACCATGCTGCCTGTTATTGTGTATTAGCTTTTTGTTAACTTGTTATCATCAGTAACGGAATGGAGTGTATAACCGAGCTGTGTAGCATATTGAGACTGTTTTAAACATTAGTCTGGAACAGAGGTGTGTAAAAAAATTTTTTATATTGTTTTGGAACAGAGGTGTGTTTCTGTGGAAATCCAAGGAGAGCAGATCACCAATCTAAAGCCGGATTTCGGGAACTAAAATGAAATGATTCTGTGTTTTGCGAAAAGTTAACGTTAGTTAACGTGAGCTTGAAAAGTTAACGTGAGCTTGAAAAGTTAACGTGAGCTTTTCTGCACAAAACAAACAGAACGTTTAAAACCGTGGACTGCTTTTAAACTGGCCTGAAATCGAACTATAACGAGTAGTAAAACGTTATCTCTGTCTAACTAGTAAGCTACAATACCCAGTAGACTGTGTTTCTGTATTCAGTTGGAATATCATCCACTTATCAATGCTGAAAATAATACCGTCCTCTTGTGAATTTTAACGACACTGCTGGTCACGTAGGCTTGTCAACCTGCAGAACCTGTTTCTCACCAGATCACGTGTCTTCCAGAAACCAGCACACGTACAATAACTTTGCATAGGGCTCTGCATTACGAAAGCGGTGTGTTTAGTATCTTCGCATTCCTGTACCGTACCTGTGACCAGCAGTTGAATCTTTTGGGACGTTCCGGCACTTTCCGGGATGGTCTTGCACTCGTATTCCGCCTCGTCTAACTTCATCAAGCCGTTGATGTGCAAGCTGCTGTTGTCCAGGATGGATATATGGTTGATTACTTTGACAGGTTGAGTGTGGTTATGGGTGGCCAACACCACCCCGTCCTTCATCCAGCGGGTCACTGAAGGGGGGGTGGTGTTGACTGGCAGGTCAGGGCATTGCAGCACCAGTTTCTTCCCCAATTCTCCAAGTACTGTTTTATCGGCAACCGTTAATACTGAAAAATGTGAGGGGAAAAAAGAATTAGCCGTGTTACAGCAAAAGATCAAAAGGCTTCATTAGTTGGAAACTATTTTCTGCCCTACACACAACACACTTATCTAGGCAGTACAGAAATACATCCCCGTTAACTCTTTATCGAACAGGTCCTGCTAACACACCTTTTTTTTTTTTTTTTTTAAGTAACACAGTAAAACCTCTGTACACACCCACAACACCCTATGCATTACTGTCATAAATATACACCACATTTTTATATTTTATTCATATGAGACAAGATATGTGTCAGAAAGTTTAAATATTTCCTCCCATTAAGGTTGTTTCGCATTTCATTGGACGGTTTACGGTTGGGTAATATTATCAGAATGAATATTCATCATACGAAAAACTGTTTTCATCATATAAAACATTATAGATGTTAGAGTTAGACTTAATGGTTTGGTCAAATGAAACCTAAACACATTCCAATTGATATAAATGCATTATTACACCAATCAGTCATCACATTATGCCCAGTATTGTACAGGCTCGCCTTGTGCCACCGGGGCAGCTGTGACCCTATCTGGAGGGCATGACAGCACCAAACCTCTGGCATTAGGACATTAGCGGTTGGATAATATGGGTTGCAGGGTGGGTCATCCGTGGATTCTCCGGTGCATTCCAAGGATGCTTGGTCAGATTGAGATCTGGGGCGTTTGGAACATTGAACTAAGGTTATCCAAATAGTGCATATTTTATGCTACACTGACTTTTCTTTGGGATCAGAATGGAAGGGCTGGGCAGGTTTCGGTCTCCAGAGGAATAGATGAGCCTTGGGTGTCACCAGTTTCTTTTCTTGGACTTTGTCACTCTTATCCATAGGGACTGGCAAAATTCCTTCCTGTTGCAAACATCCCATTTTCTAACCAGGCACTCCATGCAGTGGCATTCTGTGATGGGGCTTGAACCCAAAAGCAACCAAAAGCCTCAACAACCTGCATCACCTTAGATCCTGATCCTGCCACCATTTTACTGCTATATAATTGATCATCGATGTTATTCAATTCACATGGTGGTGGTGTTAATCCTGTATATGACTGGTGTACTTATGCCTCATACATTCTTTTGGTCTAATCGACTAAAGAATTAGACCATTGTGCATATTATATTCACATAGAAAATAGAGGGTCAAAAGATCATTTTAACTTAATACAATTAGTCGATCAAGAGTCATGTGACCTTATTCTGTATGCATACAACACTATAGAATAAATTCAAAATTGTAAGGAAAAAAGCACAATTAAATCTTTTTACAATTAAACAATTTATAATACATATAGTTTAATATGATGATAGAAGTTAAATGAGATACTGCATGGCACTAGATAGGGCGTCATGCCAACAGTAAAGCATCCTGAGATCATTCATGTGTGGAATTGCTTCTCAGCCAAGGGCGTGGGCTCACTCAGAATTTTGCCTAAGAACAATAAAGAATGGTACAAAAACATCCTCCGTGAGCAGCTTCTCCCAACCATCCAAGAACAGTTTGGTGACGAACAATGCCTTTTCCAGCATGATGGGAAAAAACATTGGTCGTGGAACAAAACACTGAAATTTTGGTTCCATGGCCAGGAAACTCCCCAGAGTTCCTATTGAGAATTCTCAAGAAGAGAGTGGACAAAAACAAAAAAAATTCAAATTCTGACAAACTCCAGGCATTGATTATACTAGAATGAGCAGCGATTAGTCAGAAATTGATTCTCAGCATGCCAGAGGTCTTGAAAAGGAAGAGTCAACACTGCAAATATTGATTCTTGTGAAATGAAACTTGGAAAAAAAAATTAATTGTCAATAAAAGCCTTTAAAAGCCAATAAAAGACTCTGAATTGTATGTAATTATACTCCAGTATGGCATAGTAATAACATCAGACATAAAGATCTAAAAACACTGAATCAGCAGACTCTGTGAAAATTAATATTTGTGTCATTCTCAAAACATATAGTTTAATATGATGAAAGATTTTAAATGAGAAATTTGAATAATATTAATACTAATACTGATATTAACATAAAAATTACATGATATTAATTGTTTTTTTCTTCATTTCTTTTAGCTTGAACATGTTTTTTTTGTTTGTTTTGTTCGACCCCATATCCTACAGAACAGAGGGGTAGGAGGCATGTCGCACCCTAGGCAGGGAGACTTTTTAGGTATCATGGAGGCGTTTAGAAAGCGCCCGAGCGCGCGTGCATATACAGTAGGCAGCGTCGTGATCATAAATATATTTGGGAAACAAAGTGTCTAAAGTATAAACTCACCTGCTTGATATAAAAGTAAAAAGTGCAACAATGTTACTCCGGCTTGTTTCATCTCGTCGCCGACGTTTAAACGGACGAGACGGAATCGCGTGCGCGCGACAGCAGCTGATCAGCGCGTTTGTTGCGGAAGTAAACCGTCATATCGGTAAAGAAACCTCAGCTCTGAGGGGAAAAGAAAAGAAAAGAAAACAAACAAACAAACAAACAAACAAACACGAACAAACCCACAGACGTTTTAACTTCGGTTTCGCTCAACTGCGTCCATGTTCCTGTTTGGTTTCGGCTCTCAAACACCTGTTGTGTTCTCTCTCTCTCTCTCTCTCTCTCTCTCTGTTTCTGTCTCTCTCTCTCTCTCCCGGAAGTTTGTTTTGTGTATTCCGGACGTGCCACACCTTTTCTTACCTGTCTTTCGTAAACACACAGGTGATATCTCAGCACAGAATAAACTACTCTTGGTTTTCAGTTGTTGCTTTGTTAACACATAGGAATATTCCCTTTTCAAACTGGACTATATCCATCCTTCCATCCATCCATGAACAGAAATAATAATAAAAAATAAAAATAAAAATAAAAAGAGTTCAGATTGATGGACCATCCCAGAGACAAACAGCTAAGAATCGTGAAACATGTCTTTTGCACCAGTCCAGCGAACTGAAACAGTTCAGTTTACTACAGAAAAGAGTGAAACAGAAACCAAGTTTCGACCTGTTTCTCCTGAAAGACGACTTCATGCAATTTAACAATCTGTTCTTCAGTTGTTTCACTTGAAAAAGTCAACAAAGTGTTAATTACGTATTAATAGCAAATACATACTTGTTCCAAACTTTTAGAGTGTAAATTCTATCTTTAAACTATTTACTCCGTTCGTGCCTGTCCAAAATGTCTCCAGATCATACTGTACATACACTATATTGTATGTATATGAACTCGAATAACATCCAGTTCTTAATCCATAGGGTTTAATATGATGTTGGCCCCAAGCTAAAACAGCTTCAGCTCTTCTGGGGAGGCTTTCCACAAGGTTTAGGAGTGTGTTTATGGGAATTTCTGACCATTTTTCCAGACACTGATGTTGGACGATAAGGCGTTGCTCACAGTCTAATTCATCCCAATGGTGTCCTGTCGGGTTGAGGCCAGTCAAGTTCTTCCACACCAAACTCGTTCATCCATGTCTTCAAGGACCTTGCTTTGTGCACTGGAGCGCAGTCATGTTGGAATAGGATGGGAACATCCCCAAACTGTTCCTACAAAGTTGGGAGCATGAAATTGTCCAAAATGTCTTGGTATGCTGAAACATCAAGAATTCCTTTCATTGGAAGTTAGGGGCCAAGTCCTGAAAAACAACCCCACACCAGTTCCAAACATGCCATGCATGGTACACCCTATACATTCACATGCACACAATAGGGGCAGTTTAGGATTAGAATTTGCTTAATCTGCATGTCTTTGGAAGGAAACTGAAGTACCTGGAGGAAACCCACCCACCACAGGGAGAACATGCGAGGCCATGGAGGAACGAGACCACTATGCCGTCTGAATGCATGTTATGTTTTTTTTTTTTTTTTTTTTTGTCAAAATGAAAATGTAAATGATTTACAATTGGACTAAGATGTTAAGGATTTAAGGGTTAAGCTGGCACTGCAAATGATGCATACTATATGCATCATCTACATACTACACTACACTATATAGCAGCTTGACACTAAATCTTGCACCAGCAGACTGCTATTTTTCTCACCTCAAAAGTCTGCAATCTTTTTGCTTTCATCTTCTCTCAGTGCCTCACTGCTAGTTGTTATCTACATTCATCACCATGTACATGCGGCTAGACACACTACCTCTTTCACTTTTGTTGTCGACAACAAGAAGACAAGCAGAACTTCCTGAGGAAATTGTAGGCTCATTCTTAATTCAGATATCTTAACAAATATCTTATTGCTATAATAATAGACAGAATGGAATTTAAAATGAAACTCAACTTTATTTTCCAGGAGGCTCAGGTTCCTTAGGTCCATCACTTGGTCAAATATGCTTGCTTGGTGGTAACAGGGTTTGAACTTGGATCCTTCTCAATCATATATTGCTATGAAAGGTTTTTGTCTTCAGTGACAGAAATAAAGCCTGATGAAACCATGTGCTTCTCTATAGTCATGGTGGGATAAAAATAAAATGTCTCATGAACAATATACACTACCAGTCGAAAATGTGGATGCACCTTATAATCCCATGGTCCTCCTTGATTTAACTTTCTTTCTACATTGTAAAACAATACTGAAGGCGTCCAAAATGTGCAATAATCTTCTTTAAAACAGTTGATATTGAGATATGTCTGCTACTTATACTCAGTAAAGCCTTTATAACAGCTCTATTCTGAGGTGCTGTTTGTTAATAGGTGTTCTAGAAGTTCTAAATGAACTTCTCTTCAGCAGAGGTAAGTTTTGGTCTTGCTTTCCTGGAAAGGGACAGTTTCATCATGACGCTTGATGGGTTTTGCAAATGCACTTGACAATACTGTTCTTGCAAGAACTGTTTCAGAACAACTGACTTTTATTGTTGTTCTTACTTAATTATCTCATTTCAAATGTGTTATTTTCTAGTTTTAAAATATCAAGTATTGTTCTAGAATGTAGAAAATAAATCACTAAATAAAAACAACAACAATATTGAATTAGAAGGTATGTGCAAACGTTTGACTGGTGCTGTACACATATGTGCACAAAACAAAACTTTATTAACCCTAGATACCGTAGAGGTTCCTTATTGTGGTTCTGTTATTACACAATAATAACTTCTGGTTAGAATTTTCCAGTTATGCTGACAATGATGTTGACATCCTTTTTAGAATTTATTGATGTTTTCAGATATTTTTTAAACAATTTACTAGTTATTACGAGATATACATTTTATATTTAACAAATGTAAATTGAACAGAAAAACAACTATTTTCTGTCTTTGTCTTGGAATACAAATAAGATTTGATTTTAAGCCATTTCAACTGGTAATATAATATATTTCCATGATATCAGTGTCTAATCTTTATTGACCTTTTGCAGAATAAGCTTTATGGATGCTGTAGTGAATACAAGCTATACACCGCACACTCACAGCCATATGCACTTTTTCAACATCTCAATCCAGATTTACTGGAATTACTGGACTACTGATCGGAAGGTTGGATTGGACTACTGACCAGGACCACCAAGTGGCCACTATTGGGTCCTTGTGCAAGACCCTTAACCCTCAGGTGTATCTTCTTCTTCTTTCGGCTGCTCTCTTTAGGGGTCGCCACAGCAGACCACTTGTCTCCATCTAACTCTGCCAATCACATCTTCCCTTGTCACTCCAAACTCCTGCATGTCCTCCCTCACCACATCCCTAAACCTCGTCTTGGGCCTTCCTCTTCTCCTCCTGTCTGGCAGCTCCATCTTTAACATTCCCCACCCCATATAGCCCTCATCCCTCCTTTGCACATGCCCAAACCATCTTAATCTGGCATCTCTAACTTCTTCTCACTCCTACAGCAAATCACAGGCTCTTCAGCTCTATCATTGTCAGCTCTGCTTAACCCTCAGATGTATAATGAGCTAAAATGTAAGTCAGGTCAGAACTGGTGTGGGGGTGTTTTTCAGGAGTTGGGCTCAGTCCAAGCGAAAGGAGGTCTTAATGAACGTGAAAGGAACTCTTAATGCTGAATGGGATAAATTAGAGTGGAGACTGCAAGCCAGGCCTGCTTATCCAACATCAGTGTCTGACCTAACAAATGTGCTTCTGGAAGAATGGTCAAATTTTTTCCATAAACACACATCTAAACCTTGTGGAAAGCATGCAAAGGGGGCGGGGCCAACATCATATTAAACCCTATGGATTAGGAATTGGATGTTACTCAAGTTCATATGCATGGGAATGTCAGGCGAACAAATACTCTTGGAAATTTAGTGTGTGTGTGTGTGTATACTGTATATTTGTGTTTACTATATTGTTTACAATCCCTCTAGAAACACTATTACTTCCGCATTATAAAAAAAAACTAAAAAAAAGGGCCAATTGCGAATTATTTTCGTTTTCGTTTCGTATTGTAAGTGTATAATAATATACATATAAAGAAAAAATATATATATAAAGAAAAACCGCCCATATGGAGGCGCTAAAATGCCTCTTTGTATAGCAAGGTGTTTGGTGTCACACTCTAAACCGTCCCCCTGTATTCCATCTCATCATAAAGAGTTCCTGTTCGGTGTCAAAATGTCGGGCAATAGGAAAAGCCGCTCATTGGCCAACACTTTGGAAACAACTATAACCACACCGAGCGAGAGGATCCTCAAAGAATGTCACAGTCTGTATATCGACGACGCAAACGGTAAATACACATTAGAGACATTTATCAACAACACAAGAGTCTGGAGTCAGTGAACGCTGCATGGCTGCTTTACAGCTCAGATATAAAGTTCTTTTGATGAATACAGATTAATAGATTGTTTTTATTACTTATAAAATGCTTATTGTTGTTTTAGGTAAGCCAGGGTGTTCATTCAGAATAAAAAAAATGTTGCAAGCATCGCATGTCATTCATTCTGCATTTATTTATTGTCACCTCCAGTGTGTGTTCAATATCAGGCCAGAGTGAAGGTTTTACATATATGACTTTCGATTTGGGGGATCATTAATATCATTAATAATTTCATCTTATTGCTGCATGAATAAAGGATAACCTACTTTTTGGGAGGTGAAAAGCCTTTTTTTCTTGCTGTCAACAAGATAGAAGTGACAATTAATTTACTTTACTTTTAATTAAGTAATTCTACATAAACATACATACAAGCGTGAGTAATATATATATATATATATATATATATATATATATATATATATATATATTTTTTTTTTTTTTTGGAAAAGACAAATATAAAATTTTTCCATGTGAACTCCTTGCTTTTCAATACACTTTGACCATCTGCCAATAAGCTTTCCTCATTTAAAAAATGTTTTAGGCTGAGCTGCAAGCCATGAATACAGCTCTGTCTTCACTCCTTCATCAGAAGTGAGTCTCGAAGTGAACCTCATAGTGCTGCTTTCAGAAGACCAAGCAGGTTAAAGTCTTTAGGCAGCAAGATCAGGACTAAACGGAGGAAGCTCAAACACCTCAAAATAAAGAGTGACAACGGTAGAGATGAGAATCACCTGTCACCTCCTGATGGCCGGGTGCCGATTTGTGTAATGAGTGGGTTTGCGACTAATTTGCTGATTTTAATTGAGACTAATTTAGACTCTGAGACTAATTCACTAAATATAAGGCTGATTGGCTGATTACCAGTCACGGCCAATCAAACTGAAAACCAGCCAATTTTGGTCACTGGCTGATTGACTGGTTCATCTCTACTATAAACAGAATTAAAAAATAAAAAATAAAAAACGTCCATTTTGTAGTCAGTGTAGTGATACATGAATAGGCTCATAAAAGAATCGTGATGCATAACTGAATCGATTTTTACCTCATCTCTTCATTAGGCTTCAGTTCTTTAATAAGCGTCTCACTGTAACGAGCACTGTTGATTGTTGAAGCTTGTTCCTGATAATGTTCCAATACTTCTGGCCCACGAGAATCCCAGGAAATGTTAAGCATTGATGAATTTTCCAGCTGATGGTTGACTTTTGAACTTCTTCCAAGTCAATGATTGAGGGTTTTTCCGTCCTATACTCTGTCGTTTACTCTCAGAATCGTAGTGATGAATCCGTGTCTCGTCACCAGTAATGCTTAATGCTTCTATAGGAAACTTTCACCTTCCTCAGAGGATCGGTGCAAATTCTGTTTGCAGATATCCAAACACTTCTGTTCATGCTCTTCCGTGAGTCATTTTAACCTCGGGTACAGTACACCCTCAGACCACAAAAAAAACCCACAAATCACTGCACACTGCAAATCACAAGCCGGACATCCGTTTTTGCTTGCACCAGTTACCAATGAGCTAATGTAACACGTTCACACCTGCACAGCACTGAAGGGGAGCCAGTAGCCATCACAATGGATCACCCTTACTTACCACTAATGTTCACCCAGATTTAACCCCTGAACATGACCTCACTAACGCTCAGTCTGGCTCAGTATTCACCACTGAAATGAGGTGTGAAACATAAGTAATCTTCATTCCAATGTGCTTCATGAGAACTACTATATACTATCGTGAGTTCGTGAATTTGATTGGTCAGGAAATGTCATGTCACGTTCTTCACTGCAGTCCCATAATCTGACAGTAATTCCAGCATCATTTCAGATTACAGGATGAAATTAAGTTCTCGCATTCTATTCAGTTATATTATAGTATAGTCTAGCCGAAGACAAACTTGTACAGATGGACACACCAGATAATGCATAAAGTATAAAATGTACAGTATGACTGTTGACATCATGAGTTTTCTGTCAGGATGTTTATTTATACACTTGACACCCCAAACTAATCTCATTTCCATATATAAAAGTTACCCCCCGCCCTTTTAACACAACTATTAACACAACTGTTAATTTTCACGCTGTTTGCACTGTTCTCTTCCTGTTTCATTTTTTGCACATGAACAATGATAACATGGTTAGTCTTTACTTTATATCATTAAACCATAATTGCTGCCACTCGTCCTTATGCCATTTACATTATTCATTATAACACCACATCAATACACATCTCTACATATTTCTACTTTATTTACATATTTATTTAATTGTATTTTTTGATTATTATTTTAATATGTTTTATGTTATGTATATTATATAACATTTTTCAGTTTGCACCCTTAATTTTTTATTTGATCTATTCTCAAAAACATTATAAACTTAGTGAAAGTTATACAGTACAGCAGATATAGGCTCCAGATATAGAAAACAGATCCTTTCTTTCTTCTTTTCATGTTTACCTTTAAATAAATTGACCAAATGTGACATAACACGTGTTAATTTCTTAATTACAGTATAAATGTAAAAATCAACTAGAAATATTGCATTAATAATATTTACTACTACTACTACAAATAATAATAATAATAAATGCAGGTAATTCAATCAGTCGCCATTTTTACATTTTCAGGTAAATCAGTTTGTGTTTACATGAAATACTCATAGACACTGTTAATAATTGTAGGATGTACATAAATATAAATTATGTGCCTCATAAAAAAATACATAAAAATTGCTAAGCAGTATGAGAAAGAGAAGAGAAAGTGTTTAATTCTTTCTAAAAGATTTTTTTTTGTCTGCCAACTTCATATATGTGTGTGTGTGTGTGTGTGTGTGTGTGTGTATACACATCCTTTAGGCCTGGTGAAAATAGCCTCCAGCCTCGGCCTGAGATTGCTGCCACCTCAAAAGAAGATAATAGTGATGATTATGGGTAATCACTCTGCAGGGAAAAGCTCCTTTATTAACTGGTAAATCTTATTTGAACACTGCAAACAGAAACAGTTTAACTGAAGAGTTTTATATCACTTGAGACACAGATGTCCGATTTTCTCTACATCGTTCAGCATCAGTCAGACCCCGGTGTCCACATCAGTCCTGATTTTAATTAGTATTTTTATTTATTTATTTATTATTATTTTTAACTATCCCAGGTATGTTGAGGAGCACATTCAGAAGACAGGCGTCGCCATAGAAACGCAAGGATTCACATTCATAACCAGCGGCAGGAAACGAGAATCGCTAACCGTAAGTTCTCTGTCTTTGTAGCTCAGAAGAACATCTCTAATATAAAGGTTTTATTAAGGAATGTGTTGTTATGCAGTCATTTGTAATTTGTTGTGATTCTTGTCATACTTTTCTCACTGATGTTATTTTAGCAAAGCAAGGAAATTATATGTATACTCACTATTGAACAGAATGTATGTGTGGATGCTCAGGCTTTAAAAGTAAAAATTTTTCTTCAGTCTTTTCAGTACAGAGGTACCTCAGCATACGTCTTGCGAAACGCATTTTCCAATAGGAAATAATGTAAATAGGAAATAATGTAAATGCAGATTATAGTTAGATACAATAATGTAGATAAATACATTAAAAAGACCTCATTTAACCTTCATTTATGCTTCCTCTTGGCACCGGTTGCTTTAAAAACAAAACTGTAAGTGGCTCCCATTTTTTCTTGCTACCATACACAAATAATGTGAGAAATTCGATGTAGCTTTTAGCTAGCGGTGTGACAAATTTCAAATTTGAGTATTTGAGTAAGCACCACAGATAAAGTTTAATGTAAAAGAAAGGACTTGAGACAAAATTGGGGATTAGAGGAAGAATTGAAGATGAAATCAAATATTAAAGGAAGAGCTGCGAGCAAAATTGTGTTTTTGAGAAAAAGCTACAACGAAAATTGTGTTTTTGAGAAAAAGCTACAACCAAAATTGGGTATTATTTAATTTAATATTTGAGGAAGAAGTACTAACAAAATTAGTTATTTGCATAAGAGCTACAAACAAACTTTATGATTTGAGGAAGAGCTACAAAAAATGTATTGGAGGAAAAGTTACAAAGAAAATTGGTTATTTGAGGAAAAGCGACAAACAAAAATTGTTATTTGAGGAAAAGCTACAAACAAATTGGTTATTTGAGGAAAAGCTACAAACAAAAATTGTTATTTGAGGAAAAGCTACAAACAAAAATTGTTATTTGAGGAAAAGCTACAAACAAAATTTGTTATTTGAGGAAAAGCTACAAACAAAATTTGTTATTTGAGGAAAAGCTACAAACAAAATTTGTTATATGAGGAAGAGCTAAAGAAAAAATCAGGTATTTGAGGAAGAATTACAAACAAAATTAGATATTTGAGGAAAAGCTACAAACAAAATTGCTTATTTGTGGAAAAGCTACAAACAAAAATGGTTATTTGAGTAAAAGCTACAAACAAAATTGGTGATTTAATACAGAGCTGCAAACAAATTTTGTTATATGAGGAAGAGCTAAAGAAAAAAAATCTGTTATTTGAGTAAAAGCTACAAACAAAATTGGTTATTTGAGGAAAAGCTACAAACAAATTGGTTATTTGAGGAAAAGCTGCAAACAAAATTGGTTATTTGAGGAAAAGCTACAAACAAAATTGGTTATTTGAAGAAAAGCTACAAACAAATTGGTTATTTGAGGAAAAGCTGCAAACAAAATTGGTTATTTGAGGAAAAGCTACAAACAAATTGGTTATTTGAGGAAAAGCTGCAAACAAAATTGGTTATTTGAGGAAAAGCTACAAAAATTGGTTATTTGAAAAAGCTACAAACAAATTGGTTATTTGAGGAAAAGCTACAAACAAATTTGTTATTTGAGGAAAAGCTACAAACAAAATTGTTATTTGAGGAAAAGCTACAAACAAAATTTGTTATTTGAGGAAAAGCTGCAAACAAAATTTGTTATTTGAGGAAAAGCTACAAACAAAATTTGTTATATGAGGACGACCTAAAGAAAAAATTTGTTATTTGAGGAAAAGCTACAAACAAATTGGTTATTTGAGGAAAAGCTACAAACAAAATTAGTTATTTGAGGAAAAGCTACAAACAAAATTGGTTATTTGAGGAAAAGCTACAAACAAAATTGGTTATTTGAGGAAAAGCTACAAACAAAATTGGTTATTTGAGGAAAAGCTACAAACAAAATTTGTTATTTGAGGAAAAGCTACAAACAAATTGGTTATTTGAGTAAAAGCTACAAACAAAATTTGTTATTTGAGGAAAAGCTACAAACAAAATTTGTTATATGAGGAAAAGCTACAAACAAAATTTGTTATATGAGGACGACCTAAAGAAAAAATCAGGTATTTGAGGAAGAATTACAAACAAAATTAGATATTTGAGGAAAAGCTACAAACAAAATTGGTTATTTGAGGAAAAGCTACAAACAAAATTGGTGATTTAATACAGAGCTGCAAACAAATTTTGTTATATGAGGAAGAGCTAAAGAAAAAAATCAGTTATTTGAGGAAAAGCTACAAACAAAATTGGTTATTTGAGGAAATGCTACAAACAAATTGGTTATTTGAGGAAAAGCTACAAACAAAATTGGTTATTTGAGGAAAAGCTACAAACAAAATTGGTTATTTGAGGAAACGCTACAAACAAATTGGTTATTTGAGGAAAAGCTACAAACAAATTGGTTATTTGAGGAAAAGCTGCAAACAAAATTGGTTATTTGAGGAAAAGCTACAAACAAATTGGTTATTTGAGGAAAAGCTACAAACAAAATTGGTTATTTGAGGAAAAGCTACAAACAAAATTGGTTATTTGAGGAAAAGCTACAAACAAAATTGGTTATTTGAGGAAAAGCTACAAACAAATTGGTTATTTGAGGAAAAGCTGCAAACAAAATTGGTTATTTGAGGAAAAGCTACAAACAAAATTGGTTATTTGAGGAAAAGCTACAAACAAATTGGTTATTTGAGGAAAAGCTACAAACAAAATTGGTGATTTAATAAAGAGCTGCAAACTAAATTTGTTATATGAGGAAGAAAAAAAATCAGGTATTTGAGGAAGAACTGCAAACTAAATTGGGTCTTTAAAGAACAGCTACAAACGAAATTTGTGATTTGAAGAGAAGCTGCAGACAAAATCAGCAGAGCTGCAGATGTACTGTAATTGGGAACATAAAGTTGAATACAGAATTCATTATTTAATTATTTGAGGAAGCGCTGCAGATAAAATTGTGTATTACAAAAAGATGTGATTGGGCGTTTGAGGAAGCGCTGCAAAAGAAGTCGAGCGATTGAGAACACATCACAGACAGCCTCATGCATTCGAGAATCAGACAGACAAAATCGAGCATTTGTTCGTGAGCACAGCAGATGAAAGCGGGTATTCGACAACTTGACGCGGACGAAATTCAGTATTCGAGACAGGACTGCAGACAAAAACTGACGTTTGAGAAATTGTGGGGGCGGAAGCTGGCCTTCACGGACAAAATCACGCATTCGGGAACGCGCCTCAGAAGACGCTGGGCATTTTCAGAAAAATAATGGAGAGTTTCATTTTATATTTGTGTGTAAATGAGAACAGTGGACACTGTGCATGTGTGTGTGTGTGGGTGTGTGTGCTTCTGAGTATAGCTGTGTTGGTGGTGTGTTCCGGGGTGTTAGGGGTTGTCAGAAAGCCACAGAGTGTCATCTTACACCAGACATCTCTCTCTCTCTTGCACACACTCACACTCACACACACACACACACACACACATACCCACAGATTCTCTGTCTGTTTGATTCACTGTGAATGAGAGATGAATAACCGAGTTATACCAGAGGAGGGGTTTTAAAGAGAGATTATCAGCCATACGTAGGAAGAGCTGAAACGGAAGAGAGAGAGAGAGAGAGAGAGAGAGGAGCTGCAGCTGAGACTGTGATGTAGGGAGAGAGAGAGAGAGAGAGAGAGAGAAGGGAGGCTCCCTCTAGCTGGCCCTGGCTTCTCTCTCCACACACACACACACACACACACACTCAGCATTCTGCTCCGCTCATCACTACTGTATGACTGGTCTGTTTCCTCACGCTGTCTTATTTCTCTCTCTCTGTCTTTCTATCTGTCTGTCTCTCGCTCACAGGGCAATGCCACGCTGCATCTTTACCCACATTTCCGACCGCTCCTGGAGTTTAAAGGTAGGAATCCGACGCTGCCGTAGCATCAGAGATTCGGCATTGCTCTTACGCACTACTGGCTTCCTAGTAAAGATAGTGTTGTAAAATTTGTCTATGTTATAAAATATGTATGTATATGTATATATATATATATATATATTTGTCTTTCTGCAAATCTGTTCAATTACTTTGATCAGCATTGTAGAAAACCAAATATAACCTAAAGCATCTTTTTTGTTGAATTATGGTTGAATGCATACAGGTTTCATGTGTGTCAAGTTACTTCTCATAATGCTTATACTGTATAGTCTTATTGTAACATTCAGTTTTTCATTTTTTTTTTATTTTATGGAGTATGTAATCCGCGAATGCATACACAAGTTCGAACCTATGACTAATACCTGATCCTGAGTCATAGCCCTGTTCTAACTACATCTTATTCATCATTAACGAAGAGCACGAGCTGCAGTATACGATGACCGAGATCTTGTCTTGCGTAACAGCTGCTGTGATTATAATTGCTAAATCATGATTATAATTGCTAAATCCAGGTTCGTTCCCTGCCGATTTGAAACGATTCACCTTTGTTATCCTGATTGCGCCCCAGTTTCTGAGCGTATCATATCAGAGCGCGTTAATAAGCCCATAGTGTCAGAGAGTTCATCAGGCAGAGGAGGTTCTGAATCCAGCGCAGCCCGAGCCGGAGTGAGTCACTCCGACTGTCACGAGCGCGCCATGAAAGACGGAGCGATCGGTGCTGCATGACACGTCACGGTAACAGTCTTGGCCTTGTAACGCCACAGACAGACGGCCGGTTTAACCCCTTTGTCACACTTGCCGCATTTTCACTCGGGACTTAAAGGAGGCGTAGGGATTTTTTTGTACAGCCCTCTGCTGCCTGTAAGGAGAATTGCAAAAACACATTTCTTTAGAGAATTACTTTCAGAATATGGGTGTTGTTCATTTCAGGGCTGGAAATTTTAGTAACAGTATCCTGAAATAAGAAGACGAACCAGTGATCGCAGATATTTCATGCCGATTTTGTAAAAAACGTTTTTTAAGGCATTAAAAAAAACATTTTCAGGCATTTTTGAATTTCTTATGAAATTATTATCTTATTATCAGATTATCACTGTTAATATGTAGAACGTGCACTTTTAAAAGACTAATGTTCTCAGGAGGCGCGACGTGGCTCGCACAGCACATGTCGTGGGTGGGGTTGGGAGTCTTGTTTAATTTCAGCGACGGAAACGCAAGCTTCAATCACAAGTTTCAAAAGAAGAAACCAGCATGGGAGATTTGTATTTTTATGATTTCGAGTAAGAATGTGAAAATTTTTTAATTTTTTTCCATCTCAACGACGAACGAGGACGAAGGATATAACGGGGTATAAGCGTGATGTCAACGGAGTATTGAGTTTCAGAATGACTTAGGATGTAAAAATATTAAAAAGAAAAAAAGAAGAAGAAGAAAAAAGTATGTGCAGTGTTAGCTTTCAAATGGGCGTGGCCTGGTCTGTTCTTTCGTTAGACCTCTGATTGGTGCACGACGTCGTTCAGTCGCTCATTGCACCACTGCTCTCCTGTGCTGAGGATGACACAGCATTTTTCCGACCTTTGACCTTAACCCAGGCACGTTAAACCCTGTGCAGCGCTCCTCCGTTACACCTCCCCCCCCCCTCGCTGGTCAGCTAAGATGCCGGCGAATTACCTTCCCACCTTTCAGTGAGTTTAAAGAGCAGAGTTCGGGAACGCCACGTGCAGCCGAGCGCCTCATGATTCTAAATACATTTTCCAGAGCTATTTTAAGTCCTGCTTGCTCAGGGAGTTTGCCGTGCCGTTTGCGCCCTGCCCGGGGGGGGGGAGACGATAGTGGACTGCAGGCCTCAGTGCTGAGGAGTATAGCTGGTGCTTGATGTGTACCGAGTATGTTTGTGTGTGTGTGTGTGAGTTGCTTTGTAAGCGTTAATATGTGTAGGTCGTGTGCGAGAATGGAAGGAGAGCAGCGACCTCAGGGAATGTTGATTAGAGCAGGAACAGGACTGTGATTTGTACGAGAGCTCGACCACCTGCTCCTGCTGTACTGAAAGCATTTCATTGTATCTTCAAAAAAAAAAAAACACACACAGAGATGAATCATTCTTAAAGTGGCAATTTGCGATTTTATTTTTTGCTTTTTTTTTCATATCCTTTACTTCTTTGTGAGTAGAATAAAAAATATTGATGAGGCTGTACCTTCTCACAGCGCTGTGCTAAAACTGGATTGACGTTTAATTAAAACTGTGGGTTGTGCTGGATTGCGGGCGGAGGCGGAGCTTATTTATGGGCCGGAAAACGTTGATACGAAGACTGAAAAACAAACAAACAAACAAACAAAAAAAAAAGCAGATTTTATTCTACAAAAATGTAGTTCTTATATTTTACTGTATATGCTTGAAATGATAAGTTTGTTACAGGTCCAGGAACAGTGCTAGACATCGCAAATTTAAAGGAGAATCCGCAGAAAGATTAACGAAGTTATTAATTACTGATGTTTAAAAAAACATTACAGTTTAACGGAGGTCTAACTGGCCTGGCGTTGCTTCACAGTCGTTCTTCACTGGCTAGCTTTACGTGGATCGGCATTAAAGCTGCCAGTTGAAGAACTGTTGTGGGTAACCATGACAACACAAGGGGGTGTGGCCACGTCCTGACGAGGCATGTCAATGAAGAAGCAGAGCGATGTAACCAATGACGTTACCAAGTAGTAACGTAGTACATTGGTTTTAATATGAAAAGTTTATATGAAATTAAAAGTTACAATTTTTATTATTACATAGTTTTCTCTACAAATTAATCAGTTATTTAATTTAATAAATTATGTCAAGGCCAAGGCGAAGTGATTATTCGTGTTGGGCTTTTGTACACACTACCAGATCGACATTAAGTTTTTTTGCCCTTATTTAGATGCATGTAATACATTTACTGTCCATTTTATTAGCAACGTCATTATCTGAGCACGTGAATAAAAACAGGCATATGGTGAGGAACTGTGATGTTTCCTCCAGTTTGGGTTAATTGTAGCCTCTATAGTGTCAGAGCGTGACGGGTGTCCATGTGTTCCTGTTAAAGTGACAGGTGAAGGTATACACGTATCTGTATATTATACACACACGTTTTCGTGAACCGTGTGTGTGTTCTAGGGCTCACGGATTACCTGTCCGCCGAAATCTCCACCTCAAAGCAGAAGAAGTTCAGCCTGGTGACGTTTGTAGACACGCCCGGCCTCGTGGACGGAGACATGGTGTATCCGTTTGACGTCAACGGCGCCATCACATCTTTTGGTAAGGACGATAGCGATCATTCATACTGTATGTAGGTTTATGTCACTGTTGATGGGACTCTGGGAACCAGGGACGACCCGATAGGATATTATCACGATACCCATGGGGCGATTCGATTTGGTATTGCGATTCTGTAAGTATCGCGAATTTATAAATATCACAATTTGATATTATTTTTTATTATTAGTTTTTTTTCTAAACAAACAAATAATGATCAAACTAATTAATTAATTAATTAAACAGTTTAGAGCACGCCGCCTGTAGGATTATTAAGGAATAATAGCAACATTTTTAAATTCACAATTAATAAATATAAAAATATATATATAGATTTTGGAGTCCGTTTCAGTACATCAATTCAAATCTCTAGTAGCAAGTGTAAGAAAAACTCATGAGTTACGTATAAAATGTAAGGAAACGTATAAAAAACAATAACTGCACAATTATAACCGTCTGTGTGTGTTGCCCAGGCGAGCAGGCGGACCTGATCTTCGTGTTTTTCGACCCGATGGGCCAGGCGCTGTGTAAGCGAACGCTCAACATCGTGGAGAAGCTGAGTGAGAAATGCGGAGACAAATTACGCTTCTACCTCAGCAAAGCTGACGAGGCAGGACGCGAGACTGACAGGCAGGTGGGTGTGGCTTTAATCGTGTATGCGTGTGTATGCGTGTGTGTGTGTGTGTGTGTGTGTGTGTTGCTGCACCAGCATGTTTATGGAGCGACTCTTGATCAACAGCTTATTGTTCCCTCCTTGTTCACAGAGAGTCATGATGCAGATAGTCCAAGAGCTGTGCCGCAGACCGGGGCTCAACAAATGCGGCTTTGAAATGCCGACCATATACATCCCCAATCCACAGAGAGTAAGACACACACACACACACACACACACACACACACACACACACACACACACACTTACAGTACACTGAATACTGGAAGTGGAACAGAATGAGAAACCTGCTGCATGATAATAAATAAAAACGCTTCCGAAAAAGAACGGAAAGGAACAAGAGTATTAAACTGGGTTTAGTTTTATTTGTGTGCCACTTTTAACAATAGTCCTCACCACCATCTCTAGGCTAGAGAGGACATTGATGATTTGTTCGCGTTACTATAGCAACCGAAGTGAAACACATGATCCAAAAAATTAAATACTGGACACTGGTTCTGACTTCACTGAAAAAAAAAAAATCTGATTTATCCGATTATATTATGACTTAATAATTTCCAAGTTTTTTTAATTTCCAAGTTGGAAAGAAAAACCTCAACAACCCAGAAACCTGTACTCCAAATCTGCGGTATAATAAAACACTAAGCCGTAAGAGGAAGCAGTTTGGTCATACTTTAATAGAACGGCGACAAAAAAATGGCACGATCAAACCCGCAGCTCTATAAATCTTTATAAGGTTATTTATTATTAATCGTATTCACAGTGAGCGATGGTAATCAAGGCAGGTTTGGTTTCTAAGCAGACACAAACATAATGGTGTCCTATGGACAGGATGCTCGTTGGCGTGTAATGATTTAATTAGCGCTTGATGCTTCACCCTTTCGCCAGATTGCGAACAAACACATTTTTAGTTTAATAATCTTATAACCATCGATATCCGTTACACGGTGCTCAGATTAAATGTATTGTCTGTAGTAATCACTTCACACACACATTACAGAGACACATTCCTTCGCCTCGAGCGTCTTATTACTTTAACAGATGTTAATTAAGCGTTAAGAGGGCGGGGTGTGTATCAGGATGAGATTTCAATCTTCCTGCCTCCGAATGCTGAGAAATCATCATCAACTGCTGCGTCAGAGCAAACGGATTCATCTCTCTCTCTCTCTCTCTCTGTCTCTGTCTCTCCGAGCTCATGTTGGCCGAATCCTTTCACGGCTAAAAGCTTTTTGCTTTAACAGCATAGACAGATATAAATTGAATATCACGGTTGTTCTGGAGGTTTATGAGATGTTGTCGCTTCTCGAACCAAAGCGCTTTCGTGGTTCATGGACTTGCGTCCTGTATATACGGTATACCTCAATTAGAGACTTGTATAGTTAGACACTTGTCTTTGATAGACGCCAGAGATACAGCGATGGTAATAGTGTTAGTACTAGAGTCAGTAATAGGTATAGTAACATATTATGAGACGAATCCATAATATGAAAATCTTAATATATTATCCTGATTGTAATTGTCTACAAACGTGAAGAAGTCACATTAAGTGCAATAATGAATAATAAGTCATCTAAAGAGAAAGATGACATAAGTAGCTAATGTTTAAAAGGTAATTTGGTTTTTGGTTTGATTATATATACAGCACTGTGCAAAAGTCTTAGGCGCCATATTATCTGTAGTACAAATTTTGTTCTACAAGTTTATGATGTCTGCATTATTAAGTACAAGACGATTCCCTACAAAGATACACTACAATTAATGAATAAATAACATTACAGAAGAATATTTGCATGCCTGTTCGGAAATAATTCTCATATTATAACAACTCATATTCTCCAGCATGCTCAGTAAAAGCTAACAGCTGTTTCACTTAGAATACTTTGTCACACTCGCTCCTTTCTATTTTCATGCAAAACCCAGCAGTCTACATTATTGACTTTTTTTTCTCATCTGAAAACTGGTCTGTCGTGTAATATGTCGCTTTCTTTACAGGCATGCAAATGTTCTTCTGTAATGTTATTTATTCATTAATTGTAGTGTATCTTTGTAGGGAGTGGTCTTGTACATAATAATGTAAACTTAATAATAATAATGTAAACATAATAAACTTGTATAACAAAATTTGTACTACAGATAATATGGCGCAGTATATACAGTATATATAATATAATTTATAAATAATATGTAAACATATATATACAGTATATATACTGTATATATATATATACATATACATAAGATATGTAACTTGCTGTAATGTTGTAAACCTAAATCTACAGTGGAATAAACAAAATCATAACATTATAATGCATTTATAAGGAATTGTGAGGGTTGTAAGAAATACTGTGGGCGTTCAAGTCAAACCAGGACTTTCTCGTGAAAGGAGGCGTAAAAACCCATCGACAGGCACAGTACGGTGATGAGACTCTTGAGCGTTTTAAAGAAGGTGGCTCGAGTTCCTGGGAGGCCAGCGTTTCAGACATGAAGCGGGCAGTCCGTTCATGGCTCTGGCGTACTGAGAAAACTTTCACCCTTGATGGCGTCCAAGTATGCACTCTGTGTATGCAAGGTGTCCTGTAGTCCAAAATCTAAAAAAGTGCTAACACAGAGTTTGATTTGTTTCCACTCCACAATGTGTCTGAACAGGAAAAAAAAAAGGAAGGAACTGATGTAAATAATAGTTAGATAAAGATAAACATATTAAAAAAAAAAACAGATATTAAAAAATGTGTAGTGAGAAAAATAATCTTAGAGTTGAGATTCTTTTATTTTGCAGAACTTTCTGCAATTTCATCCTGTGATACTGGACTTATACAGTAGGACGTCCTGTCTATTCAGTCCCTTTACAGTAATCTGGTGAAAATCAGGACAGGTCTCAGTGGTGGTGTAACATAGTGCATTGTGCAAACCAAGACAGTAAAACTTATCAGAAAAACGACTTGAGTTTGCTAGGGAGGATAAACATTGGACTTTGGACATCATGAGGTCAGATTGACTTTAATCCCGGAATGATGGGCGTGTCAGGGTCAGAAGGGAAGCACATGAAGCGAAGCACCCATCATGCATAGTGTCCACTGTACAAGCCTCTGGAGACAGTGTTGTGATCTGGGGTCGCTTCAGTCGCTCAGCAACGCTCAGACTCAGCATCGTTATGCAGCAATAAAATGAAGTCAGCTGAAGACCTGAATGTATTGAATGACCAGGTCATCACCTCTATAGAGTTTTTCTCCTCTGATAGCACGGCTATACTTCAGGACTGAGTCCTGACCTTTAACGTCTTTGGGATGTGCTGGACAAGGATGTCCGGACTGCTTAGACTCTCCCATCATCAGTACAAGATTTGCGCAGAAATTATTGCAACTCTGGTGGGAAAAATGGTTGTGATAGTGCATAAGGAATATTAGAGCTTGCAACTTTTAGACGAACAGATACATAGAGCACGTTAAGAATGATTCTTTATAGAAAGCTTGAAATGAGGCCTGATGGTTCGAGGGCCTGATGGTTTGAGGCTCACCCTGTAGATCAATGGGTAGCTTCTGCTAATTTGATTAAAAAACCTACTTGGCCTGAGGTGAGGGCAATTTTCTTGACTTATTGCCCTAGAATTAATTTGAAGAGTGCATCATGTGGACCAAAGTTCTAGTCCTGCATACTTAGTGGTCCAGCAAAAATAAAGAAGTGATAGAAAAGCAGTACCTACTTAATGTATAAGGAAAGAACCAAAAAAACTAATGCATTACTTTCAGAATATTAGAGTACTATTATTTACAATCAAAATATTCTGTTTTTTTTGTTTTTGTATCGTATAGTATTAATAGCACTAGTCAGCTGTGTAACTTAGACTTATAATCCATAAATGAAGCTTATATACAAAAAAAAAGACAAGCTGGAAAAGCCTAACTTTGAGGTTTACTTTGCGGTGGAATGTTTACACAATGCGCTGCTCTTTTCTCGTCTTTTTCCAGCCGAGCAGGTGCGTGAATCAGATCGACGAGGTGTGTGAGACAATAGAGAAGAGCATCAACCAGGCGGTGCAGAAGACCTTGGACCAGCTGGAGAAAGACTGTGACCTCGTCGCCTCGTCCATTAGCGATAAGCTGGAGCAGGACAGGTTCACTCATCTCTCAGCCTCCCGCTTCTCTTCTTCACTGATTCTATGTTTTATTCCTTCACTCTGTCGTTCATTTAACAGTGTCTTTTTTATTTTTATTTAATTTTGGAGCTTAAGAGGAGCTTTAAAGGGGCAGTTTACACTTTTTCAGGCCCCTTGCTGCCAGGGAAGTGAATTACACCAAAGACAGATTTTCTCTGTATTAAACTCCACCCATTTGTTGCTACAGTACTTTTTTTTTTTTTTTTTTTTTTGGATTTTTCCCCGATTTTATCCCTAATTTAATCGTGTCCAATTCCTCCCCGTCACTAGGGAGCTCCCACATTAAGGCTACTACTACCACTCAGCCGGGAGGGCCGAAGACTATCATGTGTTTCCTCCGAACCACGTGACGCCAGCCGACCGCATCTTTTTGAACTGCTCGCTCGCGCACCGTCGGGGGCGGCGTAACACACTCGGAGGACGGCGCTATTCGCTCCTTCCGCTTGCACGAGCTCACAGACGCCCCTGATTGGCTGTAGAGCCGTGATTAATGTGGGAGCACTAAGTACCTCTCGTCCCTCCCCTCTGAGAGAGCTCGGCCAATCAGCTCTCTCTAGCTCTCTGCAAAAAGCTAGCTAGCTAATGTTAGTGTCGCACGACTGTACCTATATACTTTGATCTAAGGAAAGCTTTTCTTTTAGCAAAGTGATATTTTATTGATGTGTTCATGTTGCCATGCTGAACTCAGACTTTCGTGACTTTCCGATTAGACATTCCTAGTTAAAGGAAGTAGACACATACTGTACTGTACTGTAGGCGACGTCACTATCCGTCATCTCACTACGGCGTCTGCGTCACACTTTTATTCTATCCGCTCCTAACTCAACTAAACCACTGATCAAACCTTCACAGAACCTTTATTAGGAAGTGCCTTAGCTAAATGAATTAAAAAATTATAATTCTGAAGTAAAAAAATAAACAAAAGTGGGAGGCTCTAACCTCCTATCTGCAACTCCACCTAAACCATATATGGGAATTTGACCGAGCTTGTCTCTTTGCACTCATTCTGGACACTCATGGACACTCATGGACACTTATGGACACTGCACACCTGCACATTCATGCACATTTACATACGTCACTTTAAATAAGTTACTTTCATGCATATTTGCACCCCCCAACACCCCCCCCGCCCCCCATTTTCCACCGTAAAATTTCTAGAAATTTCTATATTTTCTATATTTGTACAGGATAATATGTTTCTGATATTTTTCTTATAGTTTTCTTATATTGTATATATATTTTTCTATAAATATATTTTTCTTTCTTAGCTAAATTTACTTTCTATTTTATTTCTATTTTTATTCATATTTATTTCCTATTAATAATCTTTTATTTTTAGGCCACAGGCGGTCGTTTAAGCATTTCACTGCATATCGTACTGTGTATGACTGTGCATGTGACAAATAAAATTTGAATTTGAGTTTGAATTGGAGACTCATCAATTTTGCTAAACTGAGTTTGGAAATTTTGTGATACCAGCTTTAATTGAAGGCATAAGAGTTCCTTACTCAGATTTAGGGGATGTGGGTGGGGCCAAGCAGACGTGTTGTGACTAATTTCCAGACAAAATATACACAAAACCGAAAGAAATGCAAAAAAAAGACAAATTTATTGTATTGTTTCAAGAAAGTTTTTTTTATGATTCGTTAAATTGTTATAGTTTTTTTTAATTGGTTAAAAAAAAATTTTAATTGCTTACTGCACCTTTAAACCTGTGATGTTCTCCATGTGAGCTGTGAACCTTAAAAACCTTCCATGTTTCCTCGTTGCTCTTGCAGGAATAACGTGAGATATAATAAGAGCAGCCGCTTCAACTCCTTCCTGTGCTGGTTTCTGGCCATGTTCCTTCCTGCCGTCTTCATCATCAGCTTCCTCGTCAATACGTTTGTCCCCGAGGACCTAGGAGCCCTGGTGGGGGACCGGCTTGCCATGACGTTCTACGCAATTATGGTATCCATTTGCACACACGCTCATGAATACAAAAAGAGACAGAGGAAAATGAGTGTTTAGAATGGTCTTTTAGTCATGCAGGTGTTTATGCTTGTGTGTGTGTGTGTGTGTGTGTGTGTGTGTGTGTGTGTGTGTGTGTGTGTGTGTGTGTGTGAATTTTAAGTCAGTAGTGCTGTATCTGTGGGACTGGATCCCTGAAGACGGGCAGGTGGTGGCCGTGATCATCTTCGGCGCCATGTGCTACTTTTTCCTTTTCCTCGCCAGGTATTTTGCACGGTAGGTGAAATCGCCTCAGCACTGTAGTGCGGAAGGTTTAGAAACACAAGAGGGCAGTGTAGGCTTAAAGCTGAACTCATGCAGTCCACTCTTGTCTCTGTTGCACTTCCTTTTGTGTCCAAATCAACACAAAAAGTCCCTTTTGTTACATGATACATATTGCGTTACAGATCGTATTTTTGTATTTACTGTATGTACAGTTACACAAAGGAGGGAAAAACGCAAAAGCTTTCTAATCGTTTTATAGGTGATAATTAATAAATAAAAATAAAAATCACAATGTTTAAATTTCTGATTTCATGCCATCATTTTATAATACATAAAAATACTACTGTATGCACTGGTACAGTTATTTATTTTATTATTATGTTATAAAATCTATAATCAGCAAGATAGCTTCGCTCAATTTTTTAAAATTATATATTTAACCAATTTAAATACTAATATTTATTTATATATTAAAGTTATATCAATTATATATAAAGACGTAGACAATTCTTATAATATATTCATAATAAACTCTTATAGCCACATTAGCTTTCTTAGTCGATGACCAGGGTTCGAGAATTTCACATTTAATTTCCTGTAGAAGACCAGGGTTCAAGTCCCTGACAGGGAACCCCAGCCACCGGTCAGTGCGCTCTCACTGCCTGCCCCGAGCCCGGATAAACCGGGAGGGTGTGTCGCGGCTTAAACCCTGCGTATTGGATGATCTGATGTCTCGGCCCAAAATAGGAGCACCTGAAAGAACAACAACTTAAAAAATTTTATAGTGCTTCACAGTGACAAAAAAACAAAAAAACAGCTATATTAATACAGTGTGTTATGGCCGATACTAAGGTGAAGGTATTTTGGACATTTGGATACAAGAGAATGCAGCACTACAAGATCCACTGTTAATGAACCTTAACACTGAATTAACATACATTGATCATTTAAAAAAAAATTAATAAATAAAGATCTTCTTTATTTACTACTGTAGTAACTTCAATTACTGATGATCTTTCATGTGTCCTCGTCCTACGTCTTTCACTGGTCACGTTTCCTTGGTCAAGCACTTATAGTCTAATACGCCCAGTATTGTAGCTCCTCTTGTCGCCCCCAGGATATTGCCAGCAGATTCTTTTCTTTATATCAAACATTTTTCTTAATATAAGATTACACCAACCAAATATAAGATTACAGTGGAACCTTGGATTACGAGCATAATTCGTTCCGGAAGCGGGCTCGTATTCCAAAAAACCTCGTAAACCAAATGGACTTTTCCCATAAGAAATAATGAAAACTCAAATTATTCGTTCTACAGCCCAAAACAATAAATACATAAAAATTGAAAACATTTACATTAAAAAAAAAGTTTAAATAAATCCAGACAGATAAGTGTTTCTGTTTGTGCGCACAGGCGCCGTGTATTTGGATGTGTGTGTGTGTGTGTGTGTGTGTGGAATTAGCCCCTCGCCTCTTCTTAAACAGCAAAACTCCTCCTCCTTCCCCACACCTCGCTTTTTAAGTTTCACAACTAAGATTCACAATGCAAACACTGTTTTAACGGGAAAAAAAAAGAAATCTCTCTAATGATACTCATGTGAGCATACTAACGGAATCACTGCTGTAAAGCAAAAAATAAAAAATAACAAATGAACTAGCACCTTACCTTTGAAAAGAATCGCGAAAGAACAGATTTTTCTGTGTAAATAAAGCGTGTGTGTGCAGCCGGGGAGAGTGTGGGTGTGTGTGTGTGTGTGTGTGTCGGTGTCAAATTACGCGCGCGCGCACACACAAAGTACTCATGAAGTGTGTGTGTGTGTGTGTGTGTGTGTGTGTGTGTGTTGGTGTGTGTGGGGCACAGTGTCAAATTACGCGTGCGCACACACAGAAGAGAGAGGGAGATGTTGATTATACCAGTAAGAGACGAGCACTAAGACGCAGCAGGGGAGACGATTACCCATAATTACCACAGCGCAAGAGAGAGAAAAATCATTGGCTCAGTTGTGATCACTTGCCGCTCGGTGTCAAAATAAGAGTCGCATGCGTGATACATGATACTCGGTACTCGTAAACTAATACTTGCTCGGTTTCCGATTAAAAATGTATTAAAAATCTTTGCTCGGTTTGCGGAACACTCGTAAACCACGTTACTCGCAATCCGAGGTTCCACTGTATTAAGGTTATTTCTAAACTAATTCTACAAATTTTTAAGTGTAAATCTTTTTAGCAGATATTTTTGCTACGTTTAAGCATTTATTTCATGAACGAAGAAAATATAACAAGAATTGTATGTAAAAAAAATTTTTTTAAGTTGACTAGAAATAATCATAATAATAATAATTGTAATAATAATAAGCGCCGTGGTAAAGCGCTCGCCCTGTCATCCGGAGATCGCGAGTTCAATTCTTGGGTGATGCTGTAACCGCTCGCAGCCGGACGTCTAGAGAGAGCTGATTGGCCGAGCTCGATATGACAATACAAACTTGTCATATCTTTAGTCGTCCGTTTAGCATTTGATTGACAGGTATTAATGTGTCCTGACTCCTCCCCCTTCTTTTCCAGCCAGCACAGTAAAACTCTCAACAAGAAAGAGAAGAAGACTCTGATGGAGTGCAGTGAATATGTTAAGGCTGTCCTGAAAGCCAAAAAGGTAAGTCTGGCTAAGAAAATAACTGGAAACTGGTTACTGGAAAATAATTAGTGACAGAATGTTATTTTTGCTACATGCTGTACAATGCATGCAGGTCATACTATTCTATCCATTACTAGTGGTGTTTAATGCTATGCAACATCCATTCATTCTTATCACGTATGTTATAGCATTCCATGCATTAAATTTTAGACTCCTTTAATAAGTTAAACAAATGTAATTTTTTGTAAAAAAAAAAAAAAAAAAAAATCTGCTTTCTGTTTCACTTTGTCATATAACTTGCTTTCTAGAGATGTGGGGGGGGATCGATTCAATGATGTATTGTGATTCTTTTGCATGTCAATTCATGTATTTATTATCCCTATTCACACATTAACAGACAGCACAGCATCCTATTTGGTCGGAGTGAATTATTAATTTTTATATATTAAATTCGTTTAGAACTCTAAATTGTTTAGAATTGTTTCTCTCTCGTCCCATCGTCTGTATTTATCGTATATATTTATCCTGTATACAGTGTCGCGGGGGGCCTTGAGCTTATCCCAGGAGACCTAGGGCACGAGGCGGGGTACACCCTGATTACACTGGGTTGTTTAGACTTGTAATAAAACTAAAAATTTTTACTCAATCGCAATAAAGATCAAATCGCCACCTAGGAATCGGGCCTCATTAACCTAATGCTTTCAGTTAACCGTTGCTATAGAAACGATTAAACCATTCATATGAACCTGTGATTTACCTTCTGACCAATCAGGTTTCAGCAACTCAGATTTGCGCTATAACGAGTTTTAATTTTCACTTACTGTAAATAATGTAACGTTATATAAACGTATGCGTCTCTTGGAAACAGAAGCAACTCTACGAAGAATATTTGAAGCAGTGCGCAGCCGAATACGACTTCAACTGAAGGAGCGACGTGGAAGACCCCTGAGCGAGGGGAGTCTCATAGCAGGAAACTGTAGCAAGCAAATCTGCAGGGTAAATCTGATCACAGTCCACTGTTAAAGGATATTTATTCTGTGTGTAAACTTTATAGTCCTTATCTCGTCTTATAGGGGTCAGTTGTGTGTCCTCTAACTTCACAAATCACTCAGTGCCTTGTTTGGTTTTTCTGGTTTAACACGAATGAACTCGAATCTCGAGAACTTAACACCAGCCTGTACGTAATTTTCCTGCATCTATTTACTCCAGCCAGCAGAATAGTATTGTTTACAAGTCAATAAGCTGCACTGATTCAGTGACTCGATTGTTTTGTTTTTGGAGCCGGATTTCTAATAAGGAGGCTTGAAAAGCCGATGTGTAAATGTGAACAAGTTCTTGGAGACAGGATGTGATTTTTCAGCCACAAAAAAGTTAAACTGTGACTTCTGATCAAATCAAGCTGCCTTTCTGACTTTTGCTATTACCTTTTGATCATTTATGTGTGTTTTACTTTTCTATGTTATGTTATATTATACTGTGATCATGAACTTAAAGCAAAGCCTAGAATCTAACAGTAATTCTTTACTTTGCTTATTTATAGACGAACATTATATCAAGTGAAGTAAAGCTGTTCTCTGTACACGATACCCATAAGGCACATCAGGTAGTCGAGTTACAGTTGATCGTTAAACACATCATAGGATAAATGTCCTCTAGTGACCTCTAAGGTTTTAGATATTTAGGAAAAATATTGATTTCTCTTTATTGGCACGCTTAATTTTGTTTTGCCATTGCTAATTGCTAATGTATTGCTAGACAGCACTCTGAAGAAACGAAATCACACTGCCTGGATTTTGTCATCAAATTTAGCGTTAACAGCTAATCTGCTTGAGAAGCTAATCTGATCTCAAAGCCGCACAGGGTACGTCCGGTTCGAGACGTGACAAAATTACGTGAAGCCAAGAATGACTGGATGAGATGAATATGGAGAAGGAAAGCAAAGGCTCATGTTCCATCAACTTTCAAGGTACAGCAGTGTTATGGAATAAGCGTTACAGTATATGGCGGTAATGGAACTGGATCGCTGGTGTTTTTTTTTTATTATTAATGATGCAACAGGAGATAAAAGTAGAGCGGAATCTTAGGATAGGAACGCTCTTCCTTACGAATTGAATTTTTTTTTTTTTTACGAAGGAAGTGAACCAAAACGGCGGCTAATAAAGTCCATCAGTGGAAAGCCAATCGAAGTGAGTTTATGAATTTTGCTTTTTTTTTTTTTTTTTTTCAGTTCACGAAAGCTGTTTAGAGTCAACCCACGATACCAACATTGCCTTAAGCATACAGTACGTTCAAAAGCTGCATGAATTTTTGTGCATTCTTTTTTGTAATATTGGGAACGGATTAACTGCTCTCACTCGCTTATTCGCCGTCTATACAGCTTTATCCTGTCTACAGGGTCCCGGGTTGGCTGGAGCCTATTTTTTCGGGATGTCTCATTCCACTAGCACTTACTCTTTAATACAATACCAGTATTAGAATTCTGAATAAACCTACAATTCTGACTTCCGGTTAGTTAGGTATCAGGAAAGATTAGTGAAAAGTTTAATGAACAAACAGCATCATGAAGCCCAAGGAACACACCAGACAGGTCAGGTTGAGAAGTTTAAAGCATAGTTGTTGAGAAGTTTAAAGCATAAAAAAGGCCGGGCAAGTAGAACATTAATCAGAGAAGCAGCCAAGAGGCCCGTGGGAACACAGCAAACATATGGAAGAAGGTGCTCTGGTCAGATGAGAAGAAAATTGTACTTTTTGGCACACCATCTCCAGCGTGAAACATGGTGGTGGCAGCATCATGTTGTGAGGATGCCTTTGTTCAGCAGGGACCGGGAAGCTGGTCAGAGTTGATGGGAAGATGGATGCACTCAGAGGAAAGTGCTATCCACCGCTTCCGCTTGCCTGAGCTCACAGACACCCATGATTGACTAGTGTCACGATGATTGATGTGAGAGTGCAGATCTGCCATACCTCTCTCTCTCTCGTACGCATTTCTTTTTAGCCATAAGGGAGGCCTACATCTCCTTGTTTTGATCGCACTTGATGGATCAAATCTAAAATCTAAACGTTTTGATCAGTATTAGTCCTGATGCTTAGTATGCGGTTTTGGACTTTCCTATTCATGATAAACGTCTGCGATCTGAAAAACGTGCAGTGCTGCGGGTCTAAATGAGCAGAACTCATAAATACTCATGTTCAGTCAACATAATTTTTATTATTATTATTATTATTTATCAATAATGGACAAAGCAATCCAAGAGTGTTTGCAGTATAAGCTTTATGTAACTGATGTTTTTTTAGGTACACAAATAAGATGACATCATCACCAGATAACAGGTTTACCTCAGTGTTTGTTGTTTTCCTGGTAAATCTTTTAGAAATGCATTTTCATGTCCCCTGTCCTTTTCTAACGATGCTGCCTAACTTATTAAACGTCTCCCGGAGGCGAGAGATTTTATACTCGCATCATTACAAAATAATTAAAACCTCATATTTGGGTTTAAAAATGCTTTTCTATTCGGAACAGAGAAAGCTGTGCTCCATCATTGTGACTCTTCCTTCTTTTGTATTGTAACTACTGATAAATGAAATTTAAATATAATATTTCTCTGGTTCATTTGTCTTAATTAATGGCCGGTTATGAATTGTTTTAATTATACAGATGCATAACTAAAGTTGATGATGTGCCGTGCTAAATAAGACATAAACATTATTGGTTTTGTATTCTGGAGTGTGTTCTCTCTCACACCAAAGCACTTTTGGCTGACAGTTAGAGACTGAGCTTTGTTAATGAATGACACGTTATTTTTTATCTGTTTATAGTTATATTAAATATAGTGGAACATTTATGAACAATCCATCATGTTACAGCAGCAATAAACCTTTAGGTCCCTCCTGAACTTCTTTTCTGTCCTGATTTAACACTGACTGGTTATATTTTCTTGTGTATAAATTGTATGGATTTCGAAATATGAATATCAAGAATTATCTGCAAAATGAATAATTTAAGATGGAATTGTGTCTTAAATGATTATAGAAATAAGCAACTGACTGTTAGGGTTGCCAGATTTCTTCAGACTTTTAATAAAATCTAGTATATAATATTATTTTAACCCTTTCATTCATAACTTAGTTAATAACACACACACACACACACACACACACACACACACACACACACACACACACACACACACAAGTATTTTTTTATTACTTAAAATTGAAGGCTTTGTGTACAGACTCTTGTCTATATATCACTTTATAAAAAAAAGGGGGAAATTTATGCATTAGGAATGCCATAAGGAAAACTAGATACTAGAACATTACACAGGATTTTTTTTTACATTGAAGATCTAAATTATTTAATGTTAAAGCCCATAATAGAGTTTTTTTTAATTATTAATATTAAATACATCTAAAAATGTACATGATGTAGTTTACTTCTGTTTGAATTTAGTTTAAATAAAAACCCTATGGTGTTCATTTTAGTGTTGCACTTTACCAAAACAACAACAATAATAATAATAATAATAATAATAATAATAATTAGTAATTTTGTATAAAAAATTTAACAATTTGCCAGACACAAATCACAAATCAGAATCACAAATAGTCCAATTCTGAAATGATTAATGTCAAATTACTGTAAAGGTTTCACATGATTTAGAGGTGATGTACAGTACCATGCAAAAGTTAAAATTTTGTATAAATATTTAAAATCTAACGAGGCTATTTAAAATTGTCTGTTTATGTAACAGCCTCAGCAGCGACCTCGTTTCCCCTCTCGTCTGTTCCAGCCACTCTGCATCATTCAGCATCACCCGTATACTAATCACCAGCCTGATCATCTGTCATCATCATCTGCACATGTTTCTCACTTTTTTTTTTATGCTTGTAGGTCACTGTGTGGCTTAAGAAACAAAAAACATCCCTGGACTGAAAAGAGAGACAAAAAAAAAGAGAGAGTTCTTTATGAAGCCTGGAAAACGAAATATTCTTTAAGACTACATTAAAATACAAGAAGGTCTGGTTCTTTGAAAGCAAAATATAAAGAGATGATTTTTGTACTGATGAGCCACAACATTAAAATGCCCAGTATTGTGTACAATAGGTTCCCCTTGTGCCATCTGGGCAGCTCTGGCATAACTCCACAAGACCTGTGCTCTGGTCTCTTACCGGTTCGGACTTGTTTGTCTGGTGGATGCTCCATGGATGCTCGATCAGATTGGGCAATCGATCAGGGGTTGGATCAACAACATTCACCTCTTTGCCTGCTAAGCCCAGTATGAGGCAGACTGTGGTGCACTGGGTGTTCTGGTACCTACCCATCATGACCACCATCAGCTTTTTTTTTTAAAATCCTTTCACAAGTTTACTTTATATAACTGATAACCACTGTTATTCAATTCACCTTGAAGCGTATATACTGTATTTATTTCATATCCTTACATTTGAGGATTCAACTCAATACCAGTGTGGTGGAATTGTGAATATCCTTGCATGATGAAGATGGAGGGGAAAAAAAAAAGAAAGAAAAAAAGAAAAGAAAAGAAACGGAAGGATTTGAAAGCAAAAATTTATTCTTTTTGTTTTCAACAGCACAAACCCCTTTTAAATGAGCCTCCTATCCCTGAGTTAGTAACAAAACGGAGCTTCAGGAGGTCAAAACTACCAGTTCGGCATTGCATCCTATCTAAAAAATAGACCTATTTATCAGTCAATCAATTAATCAGTCCGTTAATCGATAAAATATAACAGCAAATACAAGCTTAAACTTTTATATCGCTAGCAATACTATTATTATTATTATTATTATTACTATTATAGAGGTATAGCTTTAAATATATGTCCTTATATTATTTTTCTTTTTGTGCAATTAACCAGCAAGGCAACCAAAGTTACCATAAGAGGTACATTACTGTATATTAAAGAGCTGTTAGTCAGCATTAAGGGCCTGATGCCAGGGGAACATGCTTTTCTCCATTAAAAGGGCCCTTCAAGCTACTGATCTTTTGATTTTATTAGACATTTCTACTGTACAAGTCTGCAGAGATGCCAGGCCAGGTTTCAAACTCCTTCATTTATTAAAACAAAAAAAAAAAAACAGATTCACTTACATTAAAGACCTATGGGACGCTCAAATGTCCACTAAACAGCGTGAAACCTGGCCGTAGTCCCACCCCGACTCGACTTCGTGCAAGACGTACTGTACTGTACTGTACTGTACTGTGTGTGTGTGTGTGCTAGTGATCACGTGTCTAACAATTAGCCTTTATTTATAAATATTCAGAGTGATTTCTCAAAGGCGTTTTTCTTTTCTTTTTTTTTTAAACAAGGCGATATTATAGCAAACGTACCAAAGTGGGTGTACAAACATGAAAGCCGCAGATCCGTACGAAGGCCGAGTGCAGTGTATGATCTTTACCGCCGTAGCTAATCGGTAGCATTACAAAGTTGCAGAGGTTTAGTAGAAACCGAAACCATCACGTCATGTTACAATGCATTTCCAGGTAAGAACTATATACAGTGTTGTCTGTACAAAAAAAATCAACAACAATAAATTCACAAGTTCCCCATTCGCTGGCCCTTTATAAACACTGTGTACAGGTAGTTCCTCGGTGCGCAAGCAGAAAAGGCCAAACTCGGCGGCGTCACGTCAGCTTCCGAAATCCAACCGTTCTCTCGTAACAACGCGGCTCTGGTTCACTTTAAGGTTAGTGTTGAGTGAGCGTCTGCTCACAGCTTGGTGAAGAGAGTCCCGGGGTTTGTTTTTTGTTTGTTTGTTTGTTTGTTTTTGTTTTTTTTCAGGAAACATGCCACACGTTCATGCCACATGTTCATGCCACATGTGAGCCCAGATGTGGCACTGGTGTATGCAGATGTGCAGGAGATTCTTCAGCTACTCGTCCCGCATGCAGGGTCCCAAATCAGCAGCACTGACATTAAACAGCTCCAAATGAAAGTCTGGTGGATTTCTCACTGCAAACCTTTATCTATCAACCATGAGATATCGCCAGTCCTGCGGGGAACAACAAAAACAAAACAAAACAAAACAACGATGTGATCATTTATCACGTACGGTCGATATGAATTCAGCTTGTGATTGTGTATTACTGTATATGAATGAGCAGATCAATCCGTCAATCAGAATAGAGAATTCAACAACCATGTGGTATAGTATTATATTATAATAGTGTATTATTATCAAACTGAGACGCATGTGTATTGAGACGAGTGTATATATGCATCCGTACTTGCCGTGCGTGAACATCCTTTATTTTGCGAAGGCACAACAGAAGACAAAAATAAGGTGTTTGGTTGATTTTTTTCACTGTTTTGGGACAAGAAAGGAACATTTTGCTGTTTTCCTAAGACATCTACTTTGTGATGTCACAAGCCTTTCCAACGTTCCTGCATTTGATCCTGAACCCATATAATCTTGAGGATTTACTTAAAAAGCTTTCCAGGTCAGCTTACGGTGATTCAAGAGAACTCGTCATCGTCTTCTTTTTCCATGAAAAGAAAGCAATGCGGTCGCCTACTGCAAAACAGGATTCTTCAGGACTTTGTAGGAGGTTTTTGCCCAAGTCTATGCAAAGATCCTACGGTGTGCCAATATTTAACTTTCCAGACTTTCTTGATTTCAAGAACGCATGACTACGCGACGATTCTGCTAAGCATCACAACTGCTCCAAACTGCTACAAGCATCACGCTTGCTCTCGTGATCAGGTGGCGACACCAGCCACAATGAACTTTGGAGCAATCCTCAAATTCCCAGCAAGCTTAATTAAAGTAGGGCCCTAAAATGCTTCATGTCTCCCAACAGGGTACAATTTGAGATTGAGGTACCGTTTCAGGATCAAACTCAAGAAAGTGGGAAAAGAAACTTGGTCGTAAATATATAGGCTGGTTATTTTAAGTAGATTACTTGGTCTGGTTTGATATTTTTCTGCCTGGTTTGCATTCTTGTCATACAGTACAGTACTGTGCAAAAGTCTGCCTTCTCCAAAGGGAGAGCAAGAAAAGAAAGCAAACCAGGCTTTTTTTCAAGTTTTTTAAATTTTCTTATTATTATTTTTTTATAATAAAATTAGCAGTTTTTTTAAGGACTTTGCCTGTTGCACCTGCTTCCTTTTGGCATGCATAGCCCAGCAGCTTTCATTTTTTGTTTTTCCTTAAAAGTGGTTACTTATGTAATCTGCTGCTTCCTTTTCTAGCATATAAAAAAATTTCTTTTTGTGGTAGAATACTACTGAGCCCCTAAAGGGACATGGGTGTAAAAAAATAAAAGTTGGAGGAAAAAAAAGATCCAAAAAAGTCTAACATAATATGGGTGAAAAAAAAATTAAGCTAGGAAAAAAAAAATTGTTTCGTTCGAAAAGTTTGCGTGATCTCGCAAAAAGTTTGCGAGATCTCGCAAAACTTGACTCTACAGCGTTGCCAATTTAGTCCAGCAGGTGGCAGCAATGCTCCTAAAAGCTTGATCGTTGTCCGTGCAATATCGATCCAGTCCAGCGAGGGTCAGTAATGCGCCTAAAAGCTGCCTGCCAAAAAATGCTGGAAATATGAGTCACGTGACATAGGAGGACACGTGGTCTCAAGTTAATCTCTTCCTATGTCCCGTTTTTTCCCCTCGCGTCTCATGTCCCGTGTTTTTCTTCCCCCGGATTCCCAAACACTAGATAAACATATATATATATATAGTATAATTCACATCAAATATCAGCAACTTATTATCAGCATCAGCAAATTAATTATCAGCACCTATATTAATTAGACATGGCACGTAAGAATTTAAACCAAGCATAAGATCAAAACAACTTATGCAGTAATATTAACAGAAAACAGAATGTACTCACTCCACATCGCGCTTCTTGATCATCTTTCCAGAACCGAAGACTTCCGCGACCCGAGACACGATGGGGTCATAGTTCATACTGGCCACGGCGATCACCTCTTCACTCCTAACGAGACGGTGAAGTCAAAGAAAGCACCAGAGACGGTACATGAGCTCTGTATATACTGTACGTACACAGCAGAGTCTATTCTGTATTGGTATGCAGCACAACAACAGTATGATGAAATATTACTATAACATTCATGTATAAACAGTTTCAGCCTGTTTGAAACTTAAGCAGAATTTTCTGACCAATCAGATTCAAGAGTTGAAAAGTGCGCTGGAAACACGAACAAAGTCGTTCCAGAGCGATAACTGAGTGGAAGTTCTTCATGCCAGAAAATGGTTTTGTATTATGAAGAAACACAAGTGCACAACACAGAGCTGAGAACCGAAATCCTAATGTCCTTTAGGAGACCTGTATGGGGTAAAAGGTTATTTCCTTACTTTGTATAAAACGCCACAAACTTCAGCTCGTCCAGGTCTCCCTGGATGATGACATCGTCGAAGCCATCGCCATAACCTGTAACGAGAAAAAAATATATATATATATAATAATAATGTAGATTATATAAAAAACACGTACGTCTTAAGATTGTTGTGAATAAATGTCGTTTGAAATGTTCTTCACCTGCATAGCGGACGCTTTTTCCAAACATAGCAGTCCAGAAATAAGGCACCGTTCGAGTATCTGACGCTTTTCCCATCATGCCCAGAGCAGCAACTCTTCCTGTGGAGCAACAAGTACATTGCATTTAGACTGTAATAATGGGACACGTGTAATAAATCTGCCCACTGGTAAATATAGAGAACTGTACTGTATATACGTGCGTTTGTTGCTGGTGCTTACCTTGGACATGAGCCATCTGCCAGTGAGGGATGTTCACCTTCTTATTGCCACGGAGAGCCAACGGGAACGTCACCACGTCCCCAC